>CAUYPK010049506.1:0-32251 GCA_963574355.1 Loris lydekkerianus | reverse complement strand
AAAAAATGGCTGGAAGAAATTTGGAATGCACGACCAGGAGCAGCCTTGAAGAAAAAAACATTGTTGCTGGTTTGGGATATGTTCAGAGCTCACACATCTGATGACATAAAAAAACTGGCAAAGTCATCTCAGGTTATTTTGGCCATTATTCCTGGTGGGCTTACATCTGTATTGCATCCCCTAGATGTGTGTCTAAATAAACCCTTTAAAGACTGTATGCAAAAGATGTGGCATGAATGGATGTCATCTGGCCAAGCCCAACTGACAAAAGTTGGAAATCTAAAGAAGCCTAACATAGAACTGATAGCAAAGTGGGTTCGTGATGCATGGGAAGAGATTCCAGAGGATATGGTGCAACGTGCCTTCAAGAAATGCGGCATTAGTAATGCGATGGATGGCAGTGAAGACCGACAGCAGTGATGATGATATGTCTGAACTCAGTGATGATGACAATGTCTATGCTGATACCCTCACATCAGATATAGCTGAAGCTCTGTTTGAACATACAGATGATGAGGAGGAGGAATCCAGTTTTGAAGGATTTTAACCTTTGTGATTTAGCTTGATTACCTGTTAAGCTATGGTTTTCTGCACTTTATTTAAAGTTTTAAAGTTGTTGTTGTTAGTTTTCAGTTTTTCTTTAGCAATAAATATCGAAAAGTATTTAACCTACTGATTCTTCAATTATTGTAATTGTTTTGGGTATATATTTTTATTTTTGAAATTTACCAGTGGCTGCTGCATTTTCCACCTCGGCTTATACTCAAGTCACTAAGTTTTCCCAGTTTTCAGGTAAAATTAAGAGGGTCGGCTTATACTCGGGTCGGCTTATACTTGAGCATATGCAGTTAGTCTTTGGTGGTTTTTTCTTTAAATTCGTTAAATTCTTCAGACAACTTTTGAATTTCTCTTTGAATTCCTAATTTCGACTTTTGAATTGCTGCTCGAAGTTCTAATTCCAAATTTTCCTCCACTTTATTAATCTTGTTTGCAATCCAAATTCTGAATTTGATTTCTGACATCTTATTCAGTTGTTTATGAATGGGATCTTCAATTACATCTGTCATATCTTTCCTTGGGAGGGTTGATCTATTCTGGTTATTCATGTTACCAGAGTTTTTCCGCTGATTCCACCCCATAATTTTACTCCCTTTGAATTTTTCCCTGGAGCTTTGTCAAGGACCTGTACAGTGCTGTGGCCTGAGAAAGTGGGGCCCTGTTTGGTGTGGTGGTGCTAAGTGGTTTTGTCTTGTTTTCAGCTGGTTTCTGTTCAACCCTGCCCCGGCCCATGGGACTAGTTCAGCAGGGACCTAGGATATGGAACTGAGAGAGTGGAACAAAGGGAACAAGAGACAGAAGAACCAGGAACAAGACAGAATTCTGATCAAACTCCCCAAAACTTTATTTTTCAACAGCCATATAAATACAGGCAGAGGGGAATAGACCTGCGGATGAGTTTAGGGTGGGGGTTTTCTGATAACAGGTGTGATGTTTTTAGTGTCCTGGAGCCAAGGGTAACAATGCCCTACTTGCCCTTAAATGCTTTCCAGCTGTGACTATTCCTGTTAAACCGGCTATGAATATGCCTGATAAGCTTATTCTTAGGTTTTCGGCTCCGGCAACACAGTACTCTACCCAGGGGGACAGCTTGAAGCTCTGCCTCAAAAAAAAAAAAAAAAAAGCTCTGAATCCATCTCATTTCTTCCTCTCTCAAATTCTCATTCACTTGTCCTGATTTTCCCTTCTTCAGCCATACAGAAAAGGCCTAATCCCTTTTCTACCTGGAAGCCCTTTAAACTATTGAAAGTGGGTGGCGCCTGTAACTCAGTGGGTAGGGTGCTGGCCACATACATGCAGGCTAGTGGGTCCGAAACCTGCCCAGGCCAGCTAAACAACAATGACCACTGCAACAACAACAACAAAATAGCTGGGTGTTGTGGTGGGTGCCTGTACTCCCAGCTACTTGGGAGGCTGAGGCAAGAAAATTGCTTAAGCCCAGGAGTTTGAGGTTGCTGTGAGCTGTGATGCTACAGCACTCTACTGAGGGCTACATAGTGAGACTGTCAAAAAAAAAAAAGGGGGGGGGCCAGCACCTGTGGCTCAGTGGGTAGGGCACCAGCCCCATATACCGAGGGTGGTGAGCTCAAACCCAGCCCCGGCCAAACTGCAACAAAAAAATAGCCAGGCATTGTGGCGGGCGTCTGTAGTCCCAGCTACTCGGGAGGCTGAGGCAAGAAAATTGCCTAAGCCCAAGAGCTGGAGGTTGCTGTGAGCTGTGATGCCACAGCACTCTACCGAGGGCGACGAAGGGAGACTGTCTCCTAAAAAAAAAAAAAAGTTTTAGGGCAGCGCCTGTGGCTCAAAGGAGTAGGGCACTGGCCCTATATGCTGGAGGTGATGGGTTCAAATCAAGCCCCAGCCAAAAACTGCAAAAAAAAAAAAAAAAAAAAAAAATTAAAATATTTTAAAATATTGAAAGGCTGGTCAGGTACAGTGGCTCAAGCCTGTAATCCTAGCACTCTGGGAGTCCCAGGCAGGTGGATTGCCTGAGCTCACAGGTTCAAGATCAGCCAGAGCTAGAGTGAGACCTTATCTCTAAAAACAGCCAGGCATTGTGGCAGGTGCCTGTAGTTCCAGTTATTTGGGAAGTTGAGGCAAGAGTCTGAGGTAGTTGTAAACTATGACGCCACGGCACTCTATCCAGGGTGACAGAGTGAGACTCTGTGTCAAAAAAAAATTGAAAGGCTGAGAGCAGTGGCTCATGTCTGTAATCCTAGTACTCTGGGAGGCTGAGGTGAGAGGATCCCTTAAGATTAGGAGTTCGACACCAGCCTGAGCAAGAGTGAGACCCTATCTCTACTAAAAATAGAAAAAACTAGGGGTGGCACCTGTGGCTCAAGGAGTAGGGCACTGGCCCCATATGCCTGGGGTGGCAGGTTCAAACACGGCCCTGGCCAAAAACTGCAAACAAAAAAAGAAAAGAAAAGAAAAGAAAAGAAAAAACTAGCTGAGCATGACGGCAAATGCCTGCAGTCCCAGCCACTTGGGAGGATGAAGCAAGGGGATCCCTTGAATCCAGGAGTTTAAGGTTGCTATGAGCTATTATGATGCCACAGCACTTAACCAGGGCGACAGAGTGGGACACTGTCTCAAATAAATAAATTAATAAAATAAAATATTGAAAGGTACACAATGATTACATTACCCCATGTCTTACTTTCTTCAGAGCTGATGTATCTCCGTCCTTTAACTGTGTTAAGCTCTGTTTTGGAGCCCATCACTTGCCAGCTGGCTCTTCTAAGGGAGCCCTAGTTGGTCTGCACACACAGATTATTAGAGTTCCCTGCCTATATTTACAGAGCCTCCTCTTATCACACATAAAATTGGTCCCAGGTTAGGGATTTGAGGAAGGCCCAGAGATGTGCCACCCAAATTCCTCTTCAAGGAATGGCTCCTAGGGGTACAGTCTGAGAAAAGCCTTGGCAATCTGTCCTTCAAAGGGCTGCCTTACTTACAGAGAGCTACCATGCCCAAGGTCATGGCTTTCCTAGGGAGGACCGAACACATTTATGCCAGATGTTGACTTTTTAAAAATTTTTTGCATGACTTTTTGACAGTCTCCCAGCATGCCAGTATCTGCAGCAGTGACTAACTCTGTGCGTCACATGATAACATATACCCTCTTAGACATATGTGAAAAATCAGATCTCCATGATGACCTTGAGCAGTAGTATAAAAAAACTCCCATATCATTACCATTCCAATAATGGAATGTGAGGCATAAATGGGGCTAAGGCGGCATTTCAGCCCTGGGCTGGACAGCTTTTACAGGTTATTTTAGCTCCATAATTGCTGAGCAGGAGTCTGAGTCTGTCTGGCTGAGTCTGGCTTTGGTCTTGCAACATAACTTCTACCTAATCATGCTTCCTTCCCCTCCCTTCCACAGGGGCTGATGACAAGGCACTTTGTAATAAGCATGAAACTCTACAGCAGAGTCTGCTTACTGATGAAGCCATCATGCAAAGGGACCCTAACTGGTTCTTTATAAAGTAGAAGAAAGTATTTGTTAATTTGAATAAGCATTAACTTGTTAGCAAGCCGGGTTTCTTGTCTCCTCCTTTTCCCCCTCTCTGAAACAGTTTCCTCTGCTAATCTGCTTGCCTGTGGGACAGTCAGAAAGGTGGGTCTTACGTACATTAACTGATTATTTTCTAGCATATGTCTTTATTTGGGATGGCTTCCCTTTGCCTCTCCAGATCCATTCTCTTTACCCTGCCCACTGCCTAAGGAAGATAATCTGTGTGGACTTGAACACTGGACTTCTGGGCCCTCTGGCTTTCTGTGGTGTTTGCCAACAAGGAGTCCTAGCAGGAGAAGGATGAGGAGAAGATAGTGAGGGTAAGGTGTTGATTCCCCTGGCCCTGCTCTGGGAGTTTGAGGCTGTTGTGCTTGACTGATGGTATGTCACTGTTTGTCTTAGGTCTCCCTGCATGCCCCCTCTTCAAGGTTCTAGTAATCTCTTCTCCTCTTTGTAGGCTTCAGGTTCCTGCACTTTGCTTCACTTGTGGTTTACCCTAAAACCCAACCTCTTCTTTGCAAATAAATTCTCCAAATTATCTTATCTTAGTTTGAGAGTAAAATCTCTTAACTCTTGAGACAATGACTTCCCAGACTGCTTAGACGTTTGCATGGAACTGTGTCCATGGACTCATTCTTTCTCCTTCTAATTTGGCTGTGCTGACCTCTGTTTCAACACAGCCTCTTTCCCCAGGCTCTCAATCCAATACCACTTGCCTCTTTCTCAGGAAAACTCATTCCCTTCCATAGGAGATGGTTTTATTGCTTTGATCCTTCTGTTGATTTATAAATCACACAAGGACTTCTGGATGAACCTCCTCCTGGTACTATGGGAGCTCAAACGAGAGTTTCTGAATATAAACCAAGCAAGAGGATAATCAGAGAAGTCTTGGGATCCATGCTGCCTAAGCTGAGTTTACAAGGACAAATAGGCAACGGCCAGGAGTCAGGCAGGATGGATGTGTGTTGTGTACGTGAGGGGTATTTCAGGGAGAAGGAGCAGCATTCTCAAAGGTCTATAAAAGAAGGAATTAAATGTAAGTGTTGGGAGCACACCACACAATAAGCATCTTTGCAGGATGGGGTGAGGTGAGATCCCTGTATTCATAACTCCGCCCAACTCTAGCCCCTTCCTGCTCAATAGCTGATCCTTGTGCTATTTAACCAAGAAAATATACCTGTGAATGATCTCCATTTTCTGCTCATGACCACAACATTATTTATATTTTTACTCATCCTTCCCTTCTTCTCTGCTATTCACAGCTATCACTTTCACCTATGTCCCAATTTTAGGAGAAAGAGTGAAAACAGGGAGACTACTTAGGGGGCTAGTAATCCAAATTGTTGAGGACCAGCCCCTCACCAGGATTGTAGGGCATTTGCTAAAGTGGAATCGACCAAATGGGGAAAATACACAAGACAGAGAGGAAGTTTACAGGTGGATCCAGGGGTACCCCCCATTAACCATGGTGAGATACAGTGGAGGCCTGTATGCTTCACCCGCTCAGCTATCACTGAATTCTCGCAAAGCCAATTTTAGGTGGGAGGTCTGTGAGCTAATGGAGAACTGAGCAGAGATCAGTCTGTGGGCTGTGTCATGCATTAGCAATTGTATGAATACATATGCTTTATTCCATTATATCTTCTTCCTTAATTGATAGTTAATTATCCTTAGTTTGTGCGTTCTTGAAAAACAAGGAACTTAACCTTAAGGATGTGCCCACATCTTGGTTGGCCTCGCTTTTCTGGGGTCCAAAGGGATTGGTTGACTGTTCCCTGTGGGGCAAATCGGCTAATGTCGATCCCCACGTTGGAAGAAGATGGGAGAGAAAGTCCTTCTCATCTCTGTCCAAGGGGTCCTTCCTCTGTGTGGGTGGTTGCACGCACTGTTCCCAGTGACTTTTACAACACCCACTTCTCTCCCAGGGTTTCTCTATTCCAGCCCCTCCAGGGCTGGAGACTTATCCCTTTACCCCCTTCAGGGCTGGATCCCTGATCCCTTATCCCTAGAACTGCAGGGCCCCAGGCTACAGCAGCCTTGTTGCACATGAACATGGTCTATTTGCATTCCAATGCACCTGGGCCATTTATCCTTTAAGCAAGTAAGTTGCAGTCTCTGCTTCCTCAAACCTGTTTTCCACAAGAATTGCACGGACTTGTTATTTGTTAGCAAAGCCACTTTTATTAAAAAACAATTGAGGGTGGTGCCTGTGGCTCAAAGGACTAGGGCTCTGGCTCCATATGCCGGAGGTGGCGGTTTCAAACCCAGCCCCGGCCAAAAAAAAAAAAAAAAAAAAAAGACAAAATCAAAAAAACCCACTCTTGAAATACTAAAATTAAGCTGCTGTTTCTTTGCTCAGTTAAACTCTTAAACTCTATTTTTCTCTTGGGAGACTCAGGGTCCCTAATCTCTAATTTCCCCACACAAATCAGGAGTTGGCAAACTATATCCTGAAGGTCAAATCTGGCCCAGTGCCTGCTTTTTTTTTTTTTTTTTTTAGAGAGACAGAGTCTTATTTTGTTGCTCTCTGTAGAATGCCGTGGCGTCACAGCTCACAGCAACCGCCAGCTCTTGGGCTTAGGCGATTCTCTTGCCTCAGCCTCCTGAGTAGCTGGGACTTACAGGTGCCCAACACAATGCCCCACTATTTTTTTGTTACGGTTTGGCCGGGACTGGGTTTCGAACCCGCCACCCTCTGTATATGGGGCCGGTGCCCTACTCACTGAGCCACAGACGCCCACCCTCATTGCCTGCTTTTGTAAACCAAGTTACTGAACACAGGCACACCCATTCATTTGAGTATTGCCTGTTGCTGCTTTAGGCCTGCCATCAGAGTTGAGCATTTGCAACTGAGATTTTTATGGCCTGCAAAGACTAAATTATTTATTAATACTATCTGGCCCTTTGCAGAGAAAGTTTGCTGGTCCCAAATCCAGAAGAATAACCCAAATGACAGAGGATGGTGAATTGTATTTGAGTAGTAGTGGTAGGGGACGAAGAGTGATCAAATTCCAGACATACTTTCTTTCTTGTTTTTTTTTTTTTTTTGACAGAGTCTCACTCCATGGCAGGGAGTAGAGTACAAGCATGCTCCTGTCATAGCTCACAGTAACCTCAAACTCTTGGGCTCAAGCCATCCTCTGCCTCAGCCTCCCAAATGGCTGGAACTATAGGAACTCCCCATAACGCCCAGACACTTTTTCTATTTTTAGTAGAGAAGGGGGTCTCACTCTTGCTCAGACTGGTCTCAAACTCCTGAGCTCAAGCAATCCACCTGCCTTGGCCTCCTAGAGTGCTAGGATTAAAGGCATGAGTTCCCCCCACCCCCTACAGCCCCCAGACATACTTTCTAAGTAGAGCCGCCTACTGATTTGCTAATGGATTGGACATGAAACATAAAGGAAAGAGGAGCCTAGAAGGACTCTGATTTTTTTGGCCTGAGCAACTGGAAGAATGGAGTTTGCCATTTGCTGAAATGGGGAAAGTCTGGGGGAAAAGCTTGTTGAAGTGGTAGATAATGAAGAGTCTAGTTTTGTACATGTTTGGGCATAAGTTTGAGATGTCCATTAGGTATTTAAGTGGAGATGTTACCTAGGTAGTTGGATATACAATGGTGGATTTCAAGGGAAAAGTCAGAGCTAGAAATATAAATTTGAGAGCTGTCAGTATGTAGATGTTATTTAAAAACACATCATGGATTGAAATCTTTTAGTAACAGATCGCAGTGACAGAAGGGGGCTGAAGACTGAGCCCTTATTCTCAAACATTCAGAGATTGGGGATTGTAGGAGGAACTAGCAAAGAAAACTCATCAAGTGAGAAGGTTAGGTGAAAAACCAAGAGAGACTGGTGAGTCAGACGCCAAGGGAAGAGAGTGTGTCAAAGAGGAAAGAATGATGAACTCTCAAAGTAGATCAAAGGCTTTATGGATGCAATAAAAGTGTCATGGTCCCTCACAGGAGGATAGGTGCACGGGAAAGGCTAACACAATACCTGAAGTGCTCTTGGAGCCATTTAGTCAGGCTTGGTAACAAAAATGGTTCGGAAGGGAAGGACAGGTTCTAAATGGGGTGTCCTCTTGTCCTGTGGGAAGTAGAAGAAGAAGACCCGTAGAAGAGGAAGACCAGAACATGAAAATTTTGCCCAAATCTAAGGACAATACTCTTTGTTTACATATGTAATTGGGTCTATTTTCAGTCTTTCTAGTTTGTTTCATGGATTTTTTTCTTTTCATATTCTAGAACTATACTGTTTTAGTTTTTATAACTATAAAAAATGTTTTAATACAAGTATTTGGTAGAGCTAGATTCTTCTCACTACTTATCCTTTTTTAGATCAATGACCTCTCAATTCCAAAATTCAATAGTTGCTTTTAAAATAACTAGCATGTTTTGGCCAGATGTGGTGGTTCACACCTGTAATCCCGGCACTCTGGGAGGCTGAAGCAGGTGGATTTCTTGAGCTGAGGAGTTCGAGACCAGCCTGAGCAAAAGTCAGACACCGTCTCTACTAAAAATAGAAAAATCATCCAGGCATTGTGGCAGATTGTAGTCTCACTTACTAGGGAGGCTGAGGTAGGAGGATCACTTGAGCCCAAGATTTTGAAGTTTCTGTGAGCTATGGTGATCCCATGGCACTCTACCCAGGGTGACGATGACAGACTCTGTCTCAAAAAAGTAAGAAATAATAAAAAATAGGGGTGGTGCCTGTGGCTCAAAGGAGTAGGGCGCCCACCCCATATACTGGAGGTGGTAGGTTCAAACCTGGCCCCACCCACCCCCCAAAAAAACTGCAAATAAATAAATAAATAAATAAATAAAAATAAATAAATAATAAAATTTAAAAAATAAATAGCATGTATTCTTAGTAGCTATGTAATTATTTGATTTGATTTTCACAATTCTGGCTGGTAAGTATTATAATTCTAATTATAATATTCTGTTTTTCTCCTGTTCCTTGAATACAATTTTTATTCTGTATTATAATTTAAATTTTTAGGTGTCTATATCTTGCATTCCATCTAGATAATAAATCCCTGGATAACAGGGTAACATCTCATAATTTCTCCCTGTGACAAATAATTATTTAGTGCCAAGAATGTGTGAATTTAATTAATTAATTAATTTGATAAGTAGGTGATATTGAGGGAGGATACCTGGAAAAAGTAAGATCTTAGAGAACAGATGTCTTCTCAAGAAGACCCCCAAGGATACACCTGCGAAGTCCTCCCTGTGGTGACTCAGCTCTTAGCAATTTGTGGAACTTGGGAACTAACACTTGGTTTGGCTTATGTCAAAGCCTGGGATTCTGTAAAAGTTGGATCCCGTTTCTCCAGCTTGATTCAAACTGACCAATGAGAAAGGTACCTGTGGGCCAGAAGTTTTTGGCTGGGGATGAAAAGGAGAAGACAGCCAGTCCGGGAGCGTGGCCATTTTGAATTCTGTGCTTCTCTGGTGGCTAAATAAAGCCCTTCCTTTGGTAAACAAGGCGTTGTTTGGGTGCTCTTTCTCTCCACTGGGTCTCATTTTTCCGCAACAATATAGATTAAAGTGGCCCTTTAGGAATTTTATGGAGGTGATGATCACTTTTTTGGGGAAAATCATGGAAGATTCAGTGAGAGAGTTTGGATTTGATCTAGGTGTGAGGGATGAATAGATTGTTATAAGCAGAGAAATAGTTCAATTTTGGCTCAGTGCCTGTGGCTCAAGCGGCTAAGGCACCAGTCACATACACCTGAGCTGGCAGGTTCGAATCCAGCCGGGGCCGCCAAACAACAATGAGGGCTGCAACCAAAAAATAGTCGGGCCTTGTGGCAGGCGCCTGTGGTCCCAGCTATTTGGGAAGTGGAGGCAGGAGAATTACTTGAGCCCAGGAGTTGGAGGTTGCTGTGAGCTGTGATGCTACAGCACTCTACCCAGGGTGACAGCTTGAGGCTCTGTCTCAAAAAAAAAAAATAGAAAGAAAGAAAGAAAGAAATAGTTCAATTTTATTTTAGCCTGAAAGAATAACATAGACAAAGCATGAGGCTTAGGAAGGCCCAATGTATTCAAGAGAAAGTAACTAAATCAATGTATTTTTCATTTTCAAGGGAATAAAACATTTGGAAAAATGTTTAATGGTCGGTAATTTAAGAGGGTAGATTGGAGGCCAGATCAGCTGTCTGCTTTGTGTGTGGCAGCTTGTGTATCCAATTTATCAAATGCTATTAACCTCCTACTCTGCCCAGCGGGTAATTTTCACCTTAATTTCATGGTTTATTTGGCCTCTATAATATTTGTTACTATTATTTCTCCTTTCCTCTTGAAACTCTTCTCTTGTAACTCTTTTGGTCTTACTCTCCCTTTTCTCCTTTTCCCCTCCCCAACAGCTTGTTGTTTTGTTGTTGTTGTTGTTTTTGAGACAGCCTTGTTCTGTCACCAAGGCTAGAGTGCAGTGGCATCATAGCTCACTGCAACCTCAGACTCCTGGGCTCAAGCATACTCCTGCCTCAGGCCTCCCAAGTAATAGGAACTACAGGGATAGCTAATTTTTTCAACTTTTTGTAGAGGCAGTGTCTTGCTCTTGCTTAGGCTGGTCTTGAACTTCTGGCCTCCAGCAATACTCCGCCTTGGTCTTTCAAAGTTCTGAGATGACAGATTTGAATTAATGCACCTGGCCACCCACAGTTTTTATTCCTTTCCTAGTCCCTGTTCCTCTTCCTACTCCTTAAGCCTCTTCTATTTTTACATTTTCTGCCTTCCTGATTGATTTCATCAATGTCTGTGACCTCAACATTTTTGCCAGTGATTCCCAAATGATCTTGTCCAACCCCATCTCAGATTTCAGATTATTAAATCCTCCTGCCCCAGGGACATTTTACCTGAATGTCCCACTGGCGCTCCTAATTTAACATGACTAAAATTGAACTATTTCTTTCACTAACCTCTCTCTTCATGGATAACTTATCCTGAGAGGATCACTCTCTATTTTATTTCCCAAGTCAGAAATAAATGATTTATCTTTTGTGTTTGTGACTTCTTCATTCTCAGCATTGAATCCTATAACTTCCATATCCTGCTTAGCATGTCTCTAGTCTGACATCTTCTTAATCCCCATTACCACAGCATTAATTTAGGATCTTATTCTGTCTTCTCTGAATTTTGGATTCCTCTTTCTGGATTCTCTACTTCAAGCCTAACTGTTCCAAAATACCTACAATTTCAAGTATCTTTTTTTCTTTTTTCCTGCAGTTTTTGGCCAGGGCTGTGTTTGAACCTGCTACCTCCAGCATAAACGAAATTTCATCATATGATCCTCTTTTTATTTTGTTTTTATTTTTATTTATTTATTTATTTATTTATTTATTTATTTATTTATTTTTGAGACAGAGCCTCTGGCATCACAGCTCACAGCAACCTCAAACTCCTGGGCTCAAGTGATTCTCCTGCCTCTGCCTCCCAAGTAGTTGGGACTACAAGTGCCTGCCACAATACCCGGCTACTTTTTGGTTGCAGCCATCATTGTTGTTTGGCGGACCTGGGCTGGATTAGAACCCATCAGCATGTGTATGTGTATGTGACTGGCACCTTAGCCACTTGAGCCACAGGTGTCGAGCCCTGATTCTCTTTTAAAAAAGTACATTCTTGGGCGGCGCCTGTGGCTCAAAGGAGTAAGGCTCCGGCCCCACATGCCGGAGGTGGCAGGTTCAAACCTAGCCCCGGCCAAAAAAAAAAAAAAAAAGTACATTCTCTATCCTCTGCAGCAATGTTTTCAATGTTTTTAAACATAACATAAGCTTTTTTTTAGTTGAAATCTTAAGTTTGAATTATCTTTAGTGAGCATCTAACAAATCAGAGAAAATAATAAATCTCTATTAATTTTAAAATCATTTCAACTATATTGTGGTCTTCTGTTACATATTGCATGTAACAGTTATTGTATTGAACACAACAATATAACAATAGTAGCTGCTAAATATTTGCTGTGTGATTACCTTGTTCCATGCACTATTCTAAGTTGTTTGTATGGATTAACTCATTTAATTTTTTTTTTTGAGACAGAGTCTCAAGCTGTCACCCTGGGTAGAGTGATGTGGCACAGCTCACAGCAACCTCCAACTCTTGGGCTTAAGTGATTCTCTTGCCTTAGCCTCCCAAGTAGCTGGGCCTACAGGTGCCTGCCACAACACCCGACTATTTTCTTTTCGGTTGTAGTTATCATCATTGTTGTTTGGCAGGCCCGGGCTGGATTTGAACCCGCCAGCTCCAGTGTATGTAGCTGGTGCCCTAGCTGCTTGAGCTACAGGCACCCAGCCAACCCATTTAATCTGTACAACAATCCTATAAGCATAAATAAGGAATGCCTCCTTCTCTTAAGGAATTTTCATTGTGTGTTTATTTTACCCTGATAATCAATATTTTGTTTCATTAATGGCTCCTCTGAGGAATCATAGACTCTTTGATGGCCATTGATCTAAGCTGCCTAGCATATTTACTGGATCCTGACCAAATTGATTAGGCTGTATACTGGGAGCTTAGAACAAATGTTAATCACCCCAAGGACAATTAAGGCAGGAGAGACCACAAAGCCATCTTAGTTACAAAATAAGAAGACAATGTTGGTCTCTATACCCCTGTCCTCAGCCTTGCTAATACAGCATTCTGACTTCTTTTCTGTAAAATATTGTCAGAGTCATCCAGTGTTTTAGTAACACAAAAGGAACAAACATTGTAATTTGGTTGTTCATTATTTGATTGGTACCATGATTTAGTAAATTACTTTTTCCAAGAGTTCTTTTTTTGGCTTGTTTAAAGCCAAGAACTAATGTAGCAAGGAAAATTTAAATTACCTTGGCTCTTTCCTGAAATGCTCAATATTCCAATCTTTGTGCTTTGTAGTGGTGCCAAGGAGAAGAGCAAAAACTGTTGACAGTGATTCTGCTTTACTGATTCACTCTACTCTTTAGATTATATTGAAATGTTACGACTTGTTGGGCTCCAAGATTTACTCAATTTTTGTCTCCAGTCTTTTCAAAGTAATTTTTTGTTACTATATCGCAAAATACAAAGTTGGGCGGCACCTGTGGCTCAAGGAGTAGAGCACTAGCCCCATATACCGGAGGTGGCAGGTTCAAACCCAGACCTGGCCAAAAACTGCAAAAACAAACAAAACAAAGTTATTTTCAGTTAAGACTTTCTAATCAGAAATAATTTTTTTTTTGGAAACAGTGTCTCACGGTGTTGCCCTCGGTAGAGTGCAGTGACATCACAGCTCACAGCAACCTCCAACTCTTGGGCTTAAGTGATTCTCTTGCTTCAGCCTCCAAAGTAGCTAAAACTACAGGTGCCCACCACAGAGCCTGGCTATTTTTTTTGTTGTTGTAGAGATGGAGTCTGTGTAGCCCAGGTTGGTCTTGAACTCCTGGCCTCAAGTGATCCTCTTGCCTTGGCCTCCCAAAGTGCTGAGACAATAGGCATGAGCTTCAAACATATGAAGAAAACATGTATTCATATCTACTTCAGGGCAGTAAAATGTTACAATTCATCATGGACATGATAAAAACATCACAGTTTAACAGGGTACTATCACCATCTTTTGATTCTTTAGCAAGGTCTAACATGATTTTTTCCATAATTAAAGTGATTGAAGTTACTCATTCTCTTTAAAAATCTTGCTCATTTTCTTCTCTCTTTTTTCCCCCCCTTTTTTTATTGTTGAAGAATAATTGAGGGTACAAAGAACCAGGTTACACTGATTGCCCTTGTTAGATCCCTCTTATGATTGTGTCCCACCCCCAAGAGGTGTGTCACACACTGTGACCCTCCACCTCTTCCCTCCTTCCTTCTCTCTGCTCCCCCACTCCCCAACATATGCTGGCATGAATTGTCCTTTTATCAGAATTGAGTACATTGGATTCTTGTTTCTCCATTCTTGTGATGCTTTACTAAGAAGAATGTCTTCCACTTCCATCCAGGTTAATACAAAAGATGTAAAGTCTCTATCTTTTTTAATGGCTGAATAGTATTTCATGGTATACATATACTGCAGCTTGTTAATTCACTCCTGGGTTGGTGGGCATTTATGCCGTTTCCACATTTTGGCGATTGTAAATTGAGCAGCAATAAATAGACAGTCTAGTGCAAATGTCCTTATGATAAAATGATTTTTTTTTCTTCTTCTGAGTAGATGCCTACTAATGGGATTGCAGGCTCAAATGGGACATCTAGTTTGAGTTCTTCGAGGATTCTCCATACTTCCTTCCAAAAAGGCTGTATTAGTTTGCAGTCCAACCAGCGGTGTAAAAGGGTTCCCTTCTGTCCACATCCAATCTCTTTTTCTTTTTTTGAGACAGGGTCTCAAACTCCTAGCCTCAAGTGATCCTCTCACCTTGGTCTCCTGAAGTGCTAGGGTTACAGGTGTGAACCATTATGCCTGGTTTGCCCAATATGTCACATATCAGAAAATGAAATATGTTAAATAGCTGTTATCACTATTCCTGTCTGTGCTCTCAGGATAGCGCCTAAATTCATCCTTTATGAACATGTGTCCTTTGCTATGTTATATTGCAAACTTCTTTCGAACAGCTGAACTTTATGGAAGCAGGGTGCTACTGAGTGAGAAAGAAGCCTTGCAGTATCGTGATTATCAGAGTGGCAGCAGGGGGTGGAGGAGTGAGGGAGCAGGGGGAATGGACGCAATGTAAATGGGAAAAATAATTATCCACCAGACAAATTTTGACTTCAGAAAAAAGGCAGCTGAAATTAACACTGGCACGGGCCTAGTGTTATCATTTATCTTTGCCATACCCCCTCATGAAGTGCTGGAATGTCTAGATGATCCTATTGAGTTGATGTCCTGCTGGAAGACACTTAGAGAGCAAAAAAGAACTTTTATCAAATGCCCATAGGTGCCAGACTAATCACCTCTAGCAGACACGTTAGAGGGAGAAAGAGAAGGCACCAAATAGGTCAACATGAATTAGGTGCTTGTCCTTTTGAACAGTGACACTGTAATTTCATCTCAGGATGCCACAGCACTAAGATAGTTACATGAAGAGATTTGGAATTAAATCATCTTCAGAGGTGAATGTTTTGTATTCATTATCCACAGGTTCTTGGGTTATGCCTCTAACATTGGGGTAGACACGTGTTCATCTTTCTTTTTCTCATACCACCTACCACGTACTCAGCACATCATGAATATTCAGTATTAGTTAAATTGGACTTCAAATCTTCTTATAAGAGCAATCAGAAACAGTCATTTTGTAAGGTGGTACAATTTATGTTAGTGTCCACTCTGGGAAATTTATGCTCGTCATTATAGTGGAAGACCCAGTTAGAGAGTTAAGAAACTGAGTAAACAAAAACTTATTAATAGCGTTGACCTGAACGGCAAAACATGACTTGCTACAGAAAGGGCTAAGGGGGGGAGAGAAGGAATTAGAATATGAAAGATTGATATTTTATAAGATTTAGTATTTGAAATGAAAATTAAGATGCGAAACGCAAATGTAATTAGTATCTCATGTTTTCTGTGAAAACAACTACCTCTGCTGCCTACAAGTGGAATTACCATTTACACCAGAAAAGAGCTTTTGCAAACTGGGTCAGATTACATTTTTAGTTCAATTTTATTCTAACGAATGCAGGCCCTTTGTATTAACCCTAATAGTCAAGAAACATGAAACAAGGGGAGAATATGTCATCTGAGACTTCAAACTAACTGTTTATGCTAATATGGCAGGAATGACTGCTTGAGGATGATTTTATTATATCAATTGCAATTATGAAGAGAAAACATAATCTTCTCAAGTATGCTTCATTCTCTCTGAGTTAATTACATTTTATAACCTTTGCCAAACTCTTCAAACAATTGAATCTTATTCAGGAAATATCCAAAAAACACAAAGAACTTTATTGTTTTCCAAAAATTCTGTTGGATTGATAGATTTACTAGATTTCCTTTGTTTCATTGCAAGAAATCGTCAATAACATTATCATTATGGTAAATGTGGTTACAATATCTTTGACTGAGGCTGTAAGGCACTGTGCTAGGAAGAGTGACATTAAGATGTGTAAGATGTAGTCCCTGACCTTGAGAAATTATAATCAAAATGAAGACATTTAAATTTGGTCCAAAATAATTTATTCAATCCTGTGATTTTGAAGAATCATTCATTTAGTGGACATACAAGTGGAAATAATGTTGGAGTTAGATATGGTAAAATAAATCCTACCTCCTACCTATGCTAAGAGCTACACATATGTTTTAAAAGATAATGCAGGTGGAGTGGTGTCTGTGGCTCAAAGGTAGAGTGCTGACCCCATATACCGGAGGTGGTGGGTTCAAACCCAGCACTGGCCAAAAACTGCAAAAAAATAAAAGATAATGCAGGTGGCATTAGTTACTTTGCTTTAGGCAGAATGAAACCATTGTCTCTTAGAGGATAAAATACTAATTCTCTGAGCACTTTATTTGGCTGAGTTGGGAAAACAGTTGGAGTCTCATCTCTGCAACTAATTGGCAGTGTTACTCTTGCTTGTGGCACATTGTTGCCCCAGCTGCTATGCTCAAGTATGAGCTCTTACATTCTTTAAGTTATGAGAAATCCTACGTAGGACGGCGTATTTGCATCAGTAGACCATAGCATCTCACTTTCCTCCTTCATAACCAAATGGATTAACAAAGAACGCTGAGATTGTAATAAACTTTATGCCTCCGATGTAATTCTAAATCAGTTCTTATATGTGAAAATTTATTTAACATTTCCTTGATGTCAATATCATGTACAAAAAGTCATTTTCTAATATACTACACAACAATTCGTGTTAGTATAAGGAAATTAGTTAATATTGTGACATATTTTACATTGATTTTCAGTGCCCGAATTAGGGAGAAGTGAGGGGAGAGATTTTTTTCCCCTCACAAACTGGAGTTCTGAAAATAAGTCATGGAGAAATAACTAGGCAAAGGTGCATTTCCTGAAAATATCCTGTAACTGTATCTTTTTTATGTTTTCCACCTTTGGTTTTGAGGGTATGCTATCCCAAGACTGTATCTTTCTGCTTTATTTTGTTTGCTTGGTAAATCAAGCCTTCCATGATTACTCAATTTCCTTTATTATCCCATTAAATTGAAAGTTAATAATCCATTTCCTTTATCAATGACATTAGTGTTTGGCTTTTATAAAATAAAGTTCAGCAGTCACACAGATCAGCAGTTTATGTGGGTGAGTGAGATTATTTGAGGCTTTGCACATTCATACTGCAGTCTATTCTTAATTAGACGTCACTTAGAACTTTAAGAACTTTTACAAGTTTGAGATTTTCGATGTGTGTGCTTTCCTTTTTTGGTTTGTTTTGAAAAAAAATTACATATAAAAAAGTTGAAAGAAGAAGACAGGGAATACTCATCATGTAGATTTACCAAGTATTAACATCTTGCCCCAATTTTCTCTCTCTTTATATATATGTACTATATTTTAAAGGATTTATTTATTTATTTAGAGACAGAATCCCATTATGTCACCCTTGGTAGAGTGCTGTGATGTCACAGCTCACAGCAACCTCAAACTCTTGGGCTTAAGTGATTCTCTTGCCTCAGCCCTCCAAGTATCTGGGACTACAGGCGCCCTCCACAGCACTCGTATTTTTTTGTTGCAGTTGTCATTGTTTAGTAGGCCCTGGCTGGATTTGGACCCGCCAGCTCCGGTGTATGTGGCTGGCACCCTAGCCGTTGAGCTACAGGCACTGAGCCTACAGGAGACTTTTAATTTGACGTCCTCTTATATGTATAATCCATATTCACATTTCTCTAATTGTCACCAAAAATTTTTGTTTTATTTTTATTTTTAAAAAACATTTACTTAGTGTAAATTAATATGTGTATATGTTAGAAATGTGAAAAGTAAAATAAGATAGCCCACAGAAGTTAAATGTATTTTCCATTCCTGACCCCACTCTATAGGGCAAATCCTGGGAATTATTTCACAGATATGATTTTAGAAATTTTCTACAAATACCTATGTATACAATATATAATTTTATTTTTTGTTTATTTATTTATTTTTCTGTAGAGACAGGGTCTTACTTTAACCACCCTCGGTAGAGTGCCATGACATCACAGCAACCTCTAGCTCTTGGGCTTATGCGATTCTCCTGCCTCAGCCTCCCGAGCAGCTGGGACTACAGGCGCCCGCCACAACACCCGGCTATTTTTTGGTTGCAGTTTGGCCAGGGCTGGGTTTGAACCCGCCACCCTCGGTATATGGTGCTAGTGCCCCACTCACTGAACCACAGGCACAGTCCTATAATTTTAGATAGATGAAAATATTCTATAGTAGGAGATATTTTTGTATCAACATATATCTTATTTTTATATTAAGCTCATGTAATTTTTTCACTGATTTTCAAAGATTTAATAAACTTTATTTTTAGAGCAGTTGCAGGTTCGTAGATAAAATTGAATGGAATATATGGAGAGTTCACATATGACCCCTGTCCCCACACACTCTCAACCTCCCCCACTATTGATATCAACATCATAGCGGTACATTTGTTACAAATGATGAACCTACATAAAGGCATCATTATCACCTAAAGCCCATAGGTTATGTTAGGGTGCTCCCCTGGTGCCTGAGATCCCAGGGGCTGGCCCAAAGCCTGGGTGTGCAGGGTAGGCCTAGAGGCTGGATCGATGCAGCCTTGGCCTGGACTTGTGGCAACTGGCCCAAGGCTGGGCCGTACAGGATGGGCCCGTACACTGGGTTTGCTGGAGTATGGGGCTATGCAGCCTGAAGCCTGGAGGCACAGGGACTGGCCTGGCACTGGGTGGTCTGGAGCCTGGAGTTGTGGGGACTGGTTTGGCACAGGGGCAGGTCTGGAGACTTAGTCTGTAGGTGTCATCCTGGAGCATGAGGATGTGGATCAACCTGGCACTGGTTTTCACTGGATCAGCCCTGGTACCAGATTTGGGACTCATTGGACTTTTCTTCCTCTTCTTGGAAGATAAGGTGAAACTGTTATTCCTTTTCTCTTCCATGGGGCCTTTCATAATTCTGTGCTACACCCAGGTGCTATAATCTCCCACCATGATTTCTTAGCTCTTGTGAAGGTAGTTTTATGCTTGGAGAGTTGTTCAAATTCATTTCTGTGAGGAGATAAATGCTAGAAAGTCCTGTTCCAGCATCTTCCTGACATCACTCTCTGAGATTCATACTTTTCTTTCTTTCTTTTTCCTTTTTAAGGCTAGTCAAGTGAAGCAGTGGGAGTAGAGAAGGAATAAAGGAACCTGGAGGTGGTTGTCATCAATTAGTTATAAACAAATACCACTGCTCTTGAACCACTCCATACTTTTTTTTTTTTTTTTTTAATAGAGACAGAGTCTCACTTTATGGCCCTTTGGTAGAGTGCCATGGCATCACACAGCTCACAGCAATCTCCAGCTCCTGGGCTTAAGCGATTTTCTTGCCTCAGCCTCCTGAGTAGCTGGGACTACAGGCGCCCGCCACAACACCTGGCTTTTTGTTGCAGTTTGGCCGGGGCTGGGTTGAACCCGCCACCCTCGGCATATGGGGCCAGTGCCCTACTCACTGAGCCACAGGTGCCGCCCCATACTTTTGATAAATGCTAGCTAGCATGGTATATCTTTTTCTATCCCTTTACTTTTTTTTTTTTTTTTGAGACAGAGCCTCAAGCTGTCACCCTGGGTAGAGTGCTGTGGCATCACAGCTCACAGCAACCTCCAAATCCTGGACTCAAGCAACACTCCTGCCTCTGCCTCCCAAGTAGCTGAGACTACAGGCACCTGTCACAATGCTTGGCTATTTTTTTTTTTTTTTTTAGAGACAGGGTCTCACCTTATCACCCTCAGTAGAGCGCTGTGGCATCACAGCTCACAGCAACCTCCAGCTCTTGAGCTTAGGTGATTCTCTTGCCTCAGCCTCCTGAGTAGTTGGGACTACAGGCACCTGCCACAATGCCCAGCTATTTTTTGTTGTTGCAATTTGGCCAGGGCCGGATTTGAACCCACCAGCCACCCTTGGTATATGGGGCCAGCCCCACTGAGCCACAGGAGCTGCCCCTGTCTATTTTTTTTGGTTGCAGCCATCATTGTTGTTTGGCAGGCCCAGGCTGGATTCGAACCTGACAGCTCAGGTGTATGTGGCTGGCACCTTAGCTGCTTGAGCCACAGGCACCGAGCCTATCCCTTTACTTTTAACCATGGGTTTAAAATGGGTTTCTTGTAGACAACATATAGCTGGGTCTTGCCTTTTTGATTCGCTCTGACAATCTCTGTCTTTTAATTGGTGTATTTAGATCACTGACCTTTAAAGTGATTATTGATAATGTTGGATTAATATCTATGATATTTGCTACTGTTTTCTTTTTGTTGCCCTTGTTATTTTTTTCCTATTTTTGTCTCCCACACTTTTTCTGAATTTTAGGTTATGAAGTGAGCATTTTACATTATTTCATTTTCTCTTCTTTCTTAGCATATCAATCATACTTCTTTTAAACATTTTTTAGTGATTGCCCCAGAGTTTGCAACATACGTTTACAATAAATTCAAGTCCACTCTTGGATATGTGAATAACTTGCTTTATTGTGCTTTACAGATAAATGAGTTTTCTGTGTGTTTTTTTTTTTTGTTTGTTTGTTTTTTACAAATTGAAGTTTTATGACAACCCTGCATCAAGCAAGTCCATTGACGCCATTTTCCAACAACATGTGCTTACTTCATGTCTCTGTGTCACACTAGTAATTCTTGTAATATTTTACGCTTTTTTATTATTGTTATGTGTGTTATGGTGATCTGTGATCAATGATATTTGATGTTACTTCTATAACTACGTTGGGGCATGATGAACCACACCCATATAACACAGCACACAATCAATGAATGTGTGTGTTTGATTTTTCCATCCATGGTTGCTCCCTTCTCTTTCTCCCTCTCCTCAGGCCTCTCTGTTCCCTGAGATACAAAAATTGCTTTCTTTATGTATGTCCATGTTTCTGACCTAGATTATTTTCCTTCTCTCTGAAAATCTTCTTTTAAGAATATCAGGGTTAGGCCAATAAATACCTATGATGGCCTCTAAGTGGCCAAGTTAAAGGAATAGTTACCTGTCTCTCACTTTAAATCAAAAGTTAAAAATGATTAAGCTTAGTGAGGAAGATGAGTCAAAAGCCATGACAGGCCAAAACCTAGACCTCGTACGCACTTAATCAAACTCTGAATACAAAGGAAAAGTTGTTGAAGGAAATGAAAAGTGCTGGGAAGTAAAATAGTTTTATTGCTGATATGGAGAATGTTTTAGTGGTTTGTCTATGAGATCAATTCAGCCATAATGTTACCTTGAGCCAGAGTAAGGTTTTAACTCTCTTCGATTTTGCAAAGGCTGAGAGAAATAAGGAAGCTTAGGAAGAAAACTTGGAATCTAGCAGAGGTTCGTTCATGAGGTTTAAAGAAAGGACATAAAAGTACAAGGTGAAGCAGTGAGTGCTGATGTAGAAGCTACAGTAAAGTTGTCCAGAAAATCTAGTAAAGGTAACTGACGAAGGTGGCTACACTAAATAGCAGATTTCAATGTAGATAAAGCAGCCCTCTACTGGAAGAATATGCCGTCTGGAACCTTTATACCTAGAGAGGAAAAGTCAATGGTTGTCTTAAAAATTTCCAAGGAGAGGTTGCCTCTCTTTGGGGGAGGGAGAGGGCTAATGCAGCTGAAGACCTTAAGGTGAAGCCAAAGTTCATGTATAATTCTGAAAATCCTAGTGCTCTAAAGAAATATGTTAAATCTACCCAGTGTGTGCTCTATAAATGGAAAAAGAAATCCTGAGTGACAACTTTGTTTATGAATATTTTAGGCTCAGACCTACTGCCCAGAGAAAAAGATTCTTTTTTTTTTTGGCAGGGGCTGGGTTTGAACCCGTCACCTCTGGTATATGGGGTCGGCACCCCACAGCACCTTTAAGCCACAGGTGCTGCCCAAGAAAAACATTCTTTTCAAAATATTACTGCTCATTAACAATGTTGCTGGCCACCCGAGAGCTCTGAAGGCGATGAGATGTTCAAGGAGATTCATGTCATTTTCTTTTTTTTTTTTTTTTTTTGAGACAGAGTCTCACTATGTGGTCCTTGGTAGAGTGCTGTGGTGTCACTGCTCACAGTAACCTCAAACTCTTGGACTCAAGTGATCTCTTGCCTCACCCTCCCAAGTAGCGGGGACTATAGGCACCTGCCACAACGCCTGGCTATTTTTTGTTGCAGTTGTCATTGTTGTTTAGCAGGCCCAGGCTAGGTATGAACCCACCCTCCTCGGTGTATGTGGCTGGCACCATAACCACTGTGCTATGGGTGCTGAGCCAGGAGATTCATGTCGTTTTCATGCCTGCTAATGCAACATCTATTTTGCAACCCATGGAACAAAAGGTCATTTCAACTTTTAAGTCTTATGATTTAATTATTACATTTCATAAGGGTATAGCTGCCATAGATAGTGATTCCTTTGATGGATCTGGGCAAAGCTAATTGATAACCTTCTGGAAAAGATTCACCATTCTAGGTGCTATTAATAAAACTTGTAATTTATGGTAGGAGGTCATAATATCAAAATTATAGCAGTTTAGAAGTCGATGGGGGTGGCGCCTGTGGCTCAAAGGAGTAGGGCGCCAGCCCCATATGCCAGAGGTGGTGGGTTCAAACTCAGCCCTGGCCAAAAACTGCAAAAAAAAAAAAAAAGAAGTCAATGACAACCCTCATGGGTAACTATGATGGATTCAAGACTTCAGTGGAGGAAGTAAACTGCACATGTGGTGAAAACAGCAAGAGAACAAGAATTGTGTCTTCTTTACCCTAATCATTCAACATCTAGGGTATTTCTCTCTGTCAAAGACACACGTAACTGACTCAGGCCCAACTGTTTATAATAATCTGTCTCCATAGCCACAACCATCAGTCTGAGTGGTAGGCAAGTGACTTGAGTTGGATCAATCATAACCCTTTCCTGGGAAAGTGCTAGACGAAAGGATTCACTTCATTTCGGTTGCTAACCTGTGATGTTATAAAGCTGAGATTTCTTGCAGCGATATCTCAGCTCATCTGGAGTTCAAGAACAGGAAACCAAAAAACCAGAAAGCAGATCTTAGAGATGGGGAGAAAATCCTGATAGTATCATTTGACTCCACGGATCCATTCATCTCTGACGGCAGCTCGATCCTTGTCTCTCACAATTAGAAAAGTCACTAAATCTCTTCCCCCACACCCCTTCTTATTTATTTTTTGCTAAGTTGATTTGAAGCATTCGTTCACTTGCAACCAAGAGTCCTGATTAATAAAATAATACTCATGTTTACAGCATTTAACAACTTGTGTTTCCTCAAGTTGTAGTGCCATGATTTCCTTAAGTGTTCTGCTAACATTGAACTTTAAGGTGATTCAACAAATTTTTTTTTCCCATTGTAAAAGCAATGTTTTTTTTTTTGTTTTGTTTTTTTTGTGCCTTCTGAATGACATCTACTAAATTTTCCATTAATTTCCTCAAACATGGGCCCTTGGATTGAGTTCTGAACTACGAGATTTAAAATTGAGTGATATACCATCTAATTTGAGGCCGTTCAGTTTTTCTTTATCCCCTTTTGCTTTTATACATCCATTACGATCCTTCCGCCTGTGATTATACCAACTGCTGCGGCAGTATTGCTCCAGCTGCGTGGGCACGTTTGAATACATTAGTGTGCTACGTCAGTGGTTGAAGGCATTTTTTATGGTACCATGAAGATTTATTTCTAACTCTTGTAGGGCCTGCTTTATGATTTCTTTTAACTATTAACCTCAAAAACAATATTGTTCAATTTTAAGCCTTTAGACCTGTACATTTACGTAAGACACAGGATTACTTCCCCATTCTAATGTTTGTGAAAAATGTCCCTGGTTGTTTATTACTATGAAGTCTATATGTTCCTCATTTATCTGTATAAATTAACTTCTCTGTATTTTAATGCCTACCACAAATGCAACTGCTTCCTATGTGATTTCTTTTTTTTTTCAGCCAAACAATTTTATGTTGTTAATGTTGAGCAGTAAAAGCGCAATTACATTAATGTCCCCATTGTTCATGTTGTGTTAATCCACTCATATATATATATTTGTTTTTTTTTTTTTGAGATGGAGCCTCAAGCTGTCACCCTGGGTAGAGTGCTGTGGCATCACAACTCACAGCGACCTCCAACTCCTGGGCTCAAGCGAGTCTCCTGCCTCCGCCTCCCAAGGAGCTGGGACCACAGGCGCCCGCCACAATGCCTGGCTATTTTTTGGTTGCAGCCGTCATTGTTGTTTGGCGTGGCCGGGCTGGATTCGAACCCGCCAGCTCAGGTGTATGTGGCTGGTGCCTTAGCCGCTTGAGCCATAGGTGCGGAGCCAATCCACTCGTATTTTTATAAAGTAATACCTGAGACTGAGTAATTTATAAAGAAAAGAAGTTTATTGAACTCAGGGTCCTGCAGGCTAAGAAGCATGTCACCAGCATCTGCTTGGGGGAGGGCTTCAGGCTGCTTCTACTCACAGGGGATGGGAAAGAGAGCCAGCGTCTCCGGAGGTCACAAGGAGAGAAAGTGGAAGCAGGAGAGGGGGTGAAGGTGCCAGGCCTTTTTAAAATAAACAGCTCTGGGGCGTTGGGGCCTCTCCTGGGAACTAACAAACTGAGAACTTACTCATTATCATGAGGATGTACCAAGCAATTTGAGATGGGATCTTCTCCAGGACCCAAATACCTCCTATTAGGCCTCACCTCCAACATTGGGAATCAAATTTCAACATGCTATTCGGAGGGGTAAATATATGAACTATAGCATACGTGTTTAATATTAGAAAGTTTGTTAATGAATTAACCATATAAACAGATCAAGGGAATTTAAAAAATTAATATTCTCAAGACATGCAGAAAGATGACACTTATTCATATTGAAATGTATAGCAAGTTAGGAATATAAAGAGTAAATAGTACACATAGCATTCAATGGTAAAGTATCAGAAGCTTTTTTTTTTTTCTCATGAGGAATGAGGCGGGGATGCCCAGAATCACTGTTTCCACTCATTGTTCTATAGGTCCGAGACAGTGCAGCAAAACAGGAAATACGAGATACAAAAATTAGAAAAGGGAGAAACCAAACTGTCATTGTCTCAGATAATAGCATACATGTTTAAATTGTTTTTCATTGTCTTTATTTGTAAGATGTTGAACATGGGGCCCACCCTTGAATCTTCTTCCTAGTCTTGGAATAAGACATACATTGTTTGGTAGTGCCACCCACGTTGAATTTATGATCTGTCCAGGTGAAGTATGAACAGTAGGTGGTTGGAGGACAATTGTCATACAGTGAAGCCAGTGGTGCCCTTTGGGGGGCATCATGTTTCCACCCACATCTCATAATGTATTTTCATTCCAGTAGTATACATGTCCACGCACACACATATAACCCATCAGTGATGAACGTAAAATTGTTCGTTGCCTTCATAACATTTGTTTCTACATTTGTCACCCCCTACTATGTACTGACCTCACATCATTTTACCTGAAGAAAATGTGTAGATAGGCACAGAGGCGGCCACGACCACTCACCTGCTGCAGCCTGTGCCTCAGGACCCGTGGGAGTGACACCTTGTCCCAAATGATGTGATTCCTTTTATCACTTTGTTCCCAGTGGATTTTCACTCTTCTCATTGCACTTAGTAAACTACCTCGTATCCACAGGAGGTAATGCAATAAGGGTTGTGGACTTCAGGGTCCCGTGATGGTCACGGATTTGTCTCTCAGAGAATGATAGGTAGCAATTCCTACAAAATAAGAGAGCCATTAAGTTATATATGGAAGCATAGTTAGCAATGACGACGGATTAGAAACAAATCAAAATTTTGTCATTGGGGGTTATTTTAATGAATTATGGTACAGCCATATAATAGGATATTTTGCAGCTGTAAAAACAAATAAATTTTGTACATATCGATATGGCACAGTCTCCAAGATGTATTCTTAAGTATGACAAGAGGTGGTATAGCTGAGTAATTAGAAGTGTGGATACTGGCTCGTCACCCAGAGCTCAGTGGTTAGGGCGCCGGCCGCATACACCCGGGCTGGTGGGTTTGAACCCAGCTCGGGCCTGCTAAACAACAATAACAAAATAGCTGGGTGTTGTGGCAGTTTCTTGTAGTCCCAGCTGCTTGGGAGGCTGAGGCAAGAGAATCGCTTAAGCCCAAGAGTTTGAGGTTGCTGTGAGCTCTGATTTCACAGCACTCTGTCTCAAAAAAAAAAAAAAAAAAAAGAAGAGGAGTGGATACTGGAGGCTGACTCTGTAGGTTCAAAGACCAGCTCTGCTAACTAGTAGCTGTGTTAACTTGAACAATGTTTTCAAGCTCAGTTTCTCAGTTTTTCTCATCTGTAAAATGAGGATGCTCATGGTTAAATACCCCACAGGATTGTTTTGAGGATCAAATAAGTTAATACATAGAGAGAACTTAGAAGTTCTGGTAAAATAATAGAACTATAACCATGAGATATGAGTGAATGATTTTTTTTTTTTTTTTTTTTTTTGAGACAGAGTCTCACTATGTCGCCCTCAGTAGAGGACTGTGGCATCACAGCTCACAGCAACCTCAAACTCTTGGGCTTAAGCAATTCTCTTGCCTCAGCCTCCGAAGTAGCTGGGATTACAGGCGCCTGCCACAGTGCCCGGCTGTTTTTTGGTTGCAGTTGTCATTGTTGTTTAGCAGGCCCGGGCCAGGCTCAAACCCACCAGCTTCGGTGTATGTGGCTGGTGCCCTACTCACTGAGCTACAGGCGCCAAGCCATGAGTGAATGGTTTTTGAAGTATGTAACATCATTTATAAAAAATGAAAAGCTAAATCTTTTTCGAATTCATTGCCGTTAAACATTTTCACCAAAACCACCTCGTGTTGTAGAGTTGTACACATTTATGGGCAGTGCTGTCTCCTCTCTAATAATCCTCTATAATTATATAATCCCCGTGAGGAGAAGGCCTAGGTTTTCCTCAAGTTTGTACCTTGCATGATCTCTGACTTGTGCCATATCCGGGGGGAGTCCTGTGTGTATTCAGTAACTAAATTCATAAGATATCCAGATTCCTGTCTGCCTATAAATATGATTTCAGAGATCTAACATTTACAGAAGAGTTTTAGAAGATGTCCAAGAGGGCCGATCCTATAATTTCAACATTTAGCACAAGACCACTTATTTTGTTAATGTAGAAGCAGGAAGTTTACTTCTACCTGGAGCAACATTCTGAAAGCGTTACTTTCCTTTTCCAAGAACTTTATTTTTAATTGAGGATGAGACCTAATTATTTTTAGAACCTCTGAATGTTGGAACGGTTAAGCGCTTGCCTTAAAGCTAGAACTCAAACTCAGGTCTGGCTGATTGTTCTTTCTGCTGCATAAGTGAAGCAGAAAGGAAGGCCATGTTCACTGATGTTGTAAGTGAGCCTTGAGGACAACACATTAAGGAAGAGTAGTAGACTTGTGCTTCAGTAGTAGAGAGGTCCCTTGATATCCTTGGAGGATTGGTTCTAGGACCCCATCTGTACCAAAATCTACACACCCTCAAGTCCTTTATATAAAATTGTATAGTATTTGCAAATAACCTACACCTATCTTCCCATATACTTTAATCATCTCTAGATTATTTATAATATCTAATGCAATGTAAATGCTATAGTTGTTATAATGTATTTTAAAAATTATATCATTTCTTATTATTATTTTTAATTTTTTTGAAGATTTTTGATCCACTGTTGATTTGATCCATGGATGCCGAATCCGTGGATATGAAGGGCCAACCTCATTTTTTACTGAGCACATTGCCCAGCTATTTAAACTTCTTCAAAAACCTGCGGCTGGGTTCAGTACCTGTAGCACAGTGTTTATGGCGTCAGCCACATACACTGAGGCTGGCAGGTTCGAACCCAGCCTGGGCCAGCTAAACAACAATAACAACTGCAAGAAAAAGTAGCTGGGTGATGTGGCGGGCACCTGTAGTCCCAGCTACTTGGGAGGCTGAGACAAAAGAATGACTTAAGCCCAAGAGTTAGAGGTTGCTGTGACGCCTCGGCATTCTGTCAAGGGTGACATAGTGAAGCTCTGTCTCAAACAAACAAACAAAAGACCTGTGGCTGTATAAAAAATATTCAATGTATTAGGAATATGAGGCAAAATATAACAAGATCATTGTACAACTTAAGGTTTTCCCTCTGAGATTAAGGCCACATAAAATTCTTAGTAATAATACTATAAATGACGGCCAGGTGTGATGGGTCATGCCTATAATCCTAGCACTCTGGGAGGGCCAGGTGGGTAGATTGCATGAGCCCAGGAGTTTGAGACTAGCTGAATGGGAATGAGACCCTGACTCTACTAAAAATAGAAAAACTAGCCGGGTATGGTGGTGGGAGATTGTAGTCTCAGCTACTCGGTGGGTTGAGGCAAGAGTATCTCTTGAGCCCAGGAGTTTGAGGTTGCCGTGAGCTGTGATGCCTAAAATATTCCTTTTGTGATATTTAATGATACAGTCTTTCCACTAAATCATAGAGTTTCTCTAAACCATAGAGCATGACAACACATTCATTTGGCAAAAGAAACTTCATACTGTAGCTAGGAAAATTATACTATTTAGCCCAGTGCAAAGCTTCTAGAGTGATCTGAATGAGGGAGTGATACATGGCTAGCTAAACAGATCAGCTGTCCCAACTAATTCTGTACTGAGTAGGGCTGGGGGGAAATGCCACATGAGATTGGGTGGTCAGGGAAGACCTCGCTGAAGAGGTGATATTTGAACTAAAGCCTGAACAGAGGGCCAGGTGCAGTGGTTCAGGCCTATAATTCTAGCACTTTGGGAGATCTAGGCGAGAGGATTGCTTGAGCTCAGAAGTTTGAGAGCAGCCTGAGCAAGAATGACACCCCCATATCTACTAAAAAGAGAAAAATTAGCCAAGTGTTGTGACGGCTGCCTGTAGTCTCAGCTACTCAGGCAGCAGGAGGATTGCTTGAGCCCAGGAGTTTGAGGTTACTGTGAGCTATGATGCCACGGCACCCTACCCAGAGCAACAGATTGAAACTCCGTCTCAAAAAAAAAAAAAAAAAAAAGCCTGAATAGAATAAAGCCTGAATAAAGCTGAAGGACCCATCCTTTTGAAGACCCATTGGAAGAATGTTCCCAACAGAATGTTCCCGTCAGAAAGCTCAGCAAGTAAGGTCAGAACATGGTTGGTGGCTCAAGAAACAGAAAAGCCAGACTGTCTGGAGGGCAAGGAGGGTGGTGGAAGCTACGGAGAGTGGTCCACAGTGAAGTCAAGCCATGAAACAAGGGCCAGATCAAATAGAACTGTAGTGACTGCATTATGTCACTTGGAGCTTGAAAGTTTTTAAGAGCATAATGAGTAAGAAACTCTCCGTTATTATAGATCATACTATTCATTTCTTCACAATTCTTTTTTTTGTTTAAACAGAGTCTCACTTTATCGCTTTCAGTAGAGTGCTGTGAAATCACAACTCACAGCAACCTGAAACTTATGGGCTCGAGTGATTCTCTTGCCTCAGCCTCCCAAGTAGCTGGGACTACAGGTGCCTGCCACAACACTCGGCTATTTTTTGGTTGTAGTTGTCATTGTTGCTTGGCAGGCCCAGAACAGGTTCGAACACTCCAGCCTCAGTGTATGTGGTCGGTGCCCTACTCACTGAGCTACAGGTGCCCAGCCTTTTTTTTTTTTTTTAAATAGAGACAGGGTCTCACTCTTGCCCAGGCTGGTCTGGAACTCCTGAGCTCAAGGGATTCTCCCGCCTCAGTATCTCACAGTGCTTGGATTTATAGGTATGAGCCACTGCGCCTTCCTCCAGCCCCCTTTTTATTTTTTACTTTTTGAGACAAGGTCTCGCTCCATTGCCCAGGCTGGACTGCAATGGCCAGTGGAGCTAACATAGCCTGCTGTACCTTGTCTTTGCTGGCTGAAATGGCTCTTCCACCTTAGCCCCCAAGTGGCTGAGAGGACAGGTGCATGTCACCATGTCTGGGTTTTTTTTTTTTTTTTTTTTTTTTGACATCTCACTAGGTAGGGTACTGTGGCATCATTATAGCTCACAGCAAGTTAAACTCTTGGGTCAAGAAATCCTCTTGCCTCAGTCTCCTGAGTAGCTAGGACTACAGGCTTGTGCTTCCATGACACCTGGCTAGTTTTTCTATTTTTAGTAGATAGGAGTCTTCAACTCCTGAGCTCTGGCAGTACACCCACATTGGCCTCCCAGAGTACTAGTGTGAGAGCCACAGTGCACAGCTATTTTTTTTTTATTATTATTTCTTTTTTTTTTTTGTAGAGATGGAATCTGTATAGCCTAGGTTGGTCTTGAACTCCTGGCCTCAAGTGATCCTCTTGGCTTGGCCTTCCAAAGTGCTGAGACAATAGGCATGAGAAACAGTGCCTGGCCTTTTTTTCACATACTAATTTAAATATTTAAAAATAGGAATAATTTTATTCCTTATTATAAATTCAGTTACATACTTAGAAAATATTTGTGAAATCTGAACCTCATGTCTTTGTTGACCCTGTAAATTCTTTGAAAAATATCAGAAGACTAATTCTCTGATTATAAAGCCACTAAAACTGGGTATTTATATAGGATTTATTTATTTATTTATTTATAAAACACAGGGTCTTGCTCTATTGCCCAGGCTGGAGTGCAGTGGCATCATCATAGCTCTCTACAGCTTAAACACCTAGGCTCAAGGAATCTTCCTGCCACTCCTCTTGGATAGCTGGGACTATGGGCACATGCCACACTGCCTAATAAAAAAAATTTTTTTTTAAGTGACAGTGTCTTGCTCTGTTGCTGAAGCTGGAGTGCACTGGTGTGATCTCAGCTCACTGTAGCCTCAAACTCCTGGGGTCAAGTTATCTTCTAACTTCAGCCTCCAAGTATCTGGGACTATAGGCACATATCACTATGCCTAGCTAATTGTTACAAAATATTCTGTAGAGACAGAAGCTCACTATGTTGCCTACGCTGGTCTTAACCTGGCCTGAAGTGGAACGGCTTCAGCCTCCCAAAGGGCTGAGTTTATAGGAGTGAGCTACTGTGCTGGCCACCAACTTATTGTTTTAGAAATATTTGTTTATTGTTTCTTCCCTAGATTTTTTCTTATTTTGGAGATGGAGTCTCAATCTGTCACCCTGGGTAGTGTGCCATGATGTCTCCATAGTTCACAGCAACCTTAAACTCCTAGGCTCAAGCCAGCTTCTCCCCTCAGCCTCCCATGTAGTTGGGCCTAGAGCATGTGCCACCATGGCCCACTAGTTTTTCTATTTTTTTTAGTAGAAATAGAGTCTCACTCTTGCTCAGGCCATCCACCTCTTGGGCCTCCTATAGCGCTAGGATTACAGGCATACGCCACAGCACCAGGCCTGTAGCTTATTTTTATTATTTATTGTTTTTGAGACAGAGCCTCAAGCTGTCACCCTGGGTAGAGTGCCATGGCATCAAAGCTCACAGCAACCTCCAACTCCTGGGCTTAAGCGATTCTCTTACCTCAGCTTCCCAAGTAGCTTGGACTACTGGCGCCTGCTACAGCGCCCGGCTATTTTTTTGGTTGTAGTTGTCATTATTGTTTGACAGGCCAGGGCTGGATTCGAACCTGCCAGCTCTGGTGTATGTGGCTGGTGCCTTAGCTGCTTCAGCTACAGGCGCCGAGCTATCCTGTAGCTTAGTTTAATCAATCTGTAATTTATTTATTTTTTAAATTTTATTTTTATTATTAAATCATAGCTGTGTACATTAATGTGATCATGGGACACCATACACTGGTTTTATAGACCATTTGACACATTTTCATCACACTGGTTAACATAGCCGTCCTGGCATTTTCTTAGTTATTGTGTTAAGACATTTATATTCTGCATTTACTAAGTTTCACATGTACCCTTGTAAGATGCACCGCAGGAGTAATCCCACCAATCACCTTCCCTCTGCCCATCCTCCTCTCTCTCCCTCTTCCCCCTATTCTTAGGTTATAACTGGGTTATAGCTTTCATGTGAAAGCCATAAATTAGTTTCATAGTAGGGCTGAGTACATTGGATACTTTTTCTTCCATTCTTGAGATAATTTACTAAGAAGAATATGTTCCAGCTCCATCCATGT
>CAUYPK010049505.1:0-12469 GCA_963574355.1 Loris lydekkerianus | reverse complement strand
CAAAATCCCAAAACCAGAAATGTTGGCACGGATGTGGAGGAAAGGGCACACTTCTACACTGCTGGTGGGAATGCCCACTAATACGTTCCTTCTGGAAGGATGTTTGGAGAATACTTAGAGACCTAAAAATAGATCTGCCATTTAATCCTATAATTCCTCTACTAGGTTTATACCCAGAAGACCAAAAGTCACAATATAACAAAGACATCTGTACCAGAATGTTTATTGCAGCCCAATTCATAATGGCTAAGTCATGGAAGAAGCCCAAGTGTCCATTGACCCACGAATGGACTAGCAAACTGTGGTACATGTATACCATGGAATACTATGTAGCCTTAAAGAAAGATGGAGACTTTACCTCTTTCATGTTTACATGGATGGAGCTGGAACATATTTTTCTTAGCAACGTATCTCAGGAATGGAAGAAAAAGTATCCAATGTACTCAGCCCTACTGTGAAGCTAAATTATAGCTTTCACATGAAGGCTATAACCCAACTATAGCACAAGGCTATGGGGAAAGGGCCAAGGAAGGGGAAGGGAGGGGGGAGGTTTTGTTGGAGGGAGGGTAATGGGCGGAGCCACATCTATGGTGCATCTTAGAATGGGTACAGGCGATTGCACTAATGTACAGAGCTATGATTTAACAATAAAAAAAAAAAACTTCCATGGTAAACAGAGGTCTCTACACGTCTGAGCTCTTGTTTCAGGGATATGCAATGTCAATATTTCTGGAAGAATGTGGCTATTGACTTTGCTCATGAATGATCTTCATGCCTTCAGAGCAGAGCTGGCGTTTCAATAGTCCAGGCTAGAAATCTGGGCAGAAAACAGTTGCCAGTGGATTCATGCTACAGAGCTTGGGCTGCTAGTTCTTTGGCAGCACCTTTAACCCACTCCGGTCCACATCTTGACTGAGATTGAGTGAGAAGACTGTGCTTTTTTGAGTTTAGTTGAACCTTTAGAAGCAAAACTCCAGAGGTTCAGCCTGTTTCGTGTGCTATACCTGACTCAGCAACGGGTCAATTTCTTATTCTCTGCAGGCTCAAAGATGCACTCAGGAGAGAGAGTAAGGCAGGGATGGGAAATGAAATCTAATTTTCATTCTCAGAGAGAAGGACATGCAAATTCTGAGGCAGTTAGGAAAATATTTCCTCCTCCTTATTCTTTTTGCCTCTAGTGTGTTTAAGAATTAATACATGTCCTGGAAAGGCTTATTTGTGTGTGTTTGAACCATTCTTACCAGCCAGACAATAAGAAAAATAAAAAGGATCTATCTCTATAGTATGCGATGGGGGACCTCCATGGAGACTGGATGGATGAGATGATTCCTGATGATTCTGTGAAACTTATTATACCAAAGCTTCTTTCTGGAAGCATCTACGGAATTTACCATGCTCAATCCCATCATAGACTATCCTGCTAGAGTCTACCTGGGTATCACTATGGGCTGAATAACACAAATTTAAGAAAATATACTATTAGAGAAAGAGATCAGTCTTGAGTACGAAGACAACTTCATGGGAAGGGTTGGGATTTCCAAAAAGTTGAGTGAAGATTATCATGCATATTACAAAAAATAAAAAGTAAATTAAAATTAAAATAAGAAGTTCCCTAAGGGATAGGGACAAGCATAAAGGCAGACATAGCTCCACTCCTTGTGAGTTCCTTGGAGACATTTCTTTTGTTCTCTGGGCAGAGGCATGCCCATAATGTTCTGTTCTTCACATATCACTATTCCCTTTGGTTCCCTTGGTGCTTCACAAAATCTGGTAAATCTACACAGATGTGGATTATGTTTTTGTTAAGTAAGGGAAGTGAGAGCCAGAGCCTATGGTGTGTGGCCAGCCCTCTCCATGGAGGTAGCAAAAATGCAACCTGAAAACCACAGTCCATGATTGGAGGCCACGGACTTCAGCCAGGAGAGCAGTGGCCCTCGGCAGGAATGGGGAGCTCACCCTCCAGGAGGAGCAGCTGCTGTTATGTGGACAATTTGGGAGCTGAATTGAGATCGTCTCCCTTTCTCAAGTATGCCAGAAGGAGGCTACCTTAAGGGAAAGAAATTATGTATCCTGTGTAGGCTTTTTAAGACAAGACCACAAACGTTTGAGCATTCCTTCCATTACAAGGTGGGGGCTATGTCCCCCCACCTGTGAATCAGCCTGCTTCCACTCATGGAGTATGGTAAAAGTGACGTTATGTGACTTCCAAGGTTAGGTCCTACAGGTCATGTGGCTTCTACCTTATTCACTAGAGTCCTTCCTCGTAGACTTCTGATTCATGCAGAGGCTATGTGCAGGTGCTCTAGGGCTCCAACTCAGCCTTCTCTCTCAGTCTTGCCAGGTGCTAGTCAACAGCGTGAAGAAGGCTCCAGATGATTCCTGGCCCCAGCTGTTCTAGGTCAGTCCCAGATGAGGTCACCTGTTCTGTCCAAATTCCTGCCGCATAAAATCTGTGAATATCATAAAATGTCCAGTGCTTTATGCCACTGATTTGGGGGTAATTTGTTGGGCAGCAACAGATAACCAGAACCATATAGGTAATAAATGTGACTTAACTACCTGGCCTTCTCTAGTTCCCTGCGATTGACTCAAGTCCCAGGACACTTTGCCTATCTTAGCAATTGTTTCATGTAACAATCCTTGCTAATAGCATATAACTTGATGGCGTCAATTTCCAGTGACATGTGTATGTGCTAAAGGTACATTAATAAAGTTTCAAGCCAGTCTATTGAAGGCAGGAGCCTTGGTCAGACCAAACCTCAGAAACCCTGGAATACCCATAATTTCCTTCTAAGAGGTTATTTCAGCAAAGATAATCCCCAATGAGCCCCTCTATTTTGATCAAGAGTGATTAAATCAAGAATGAGTCCCTAACACACTTCAAATGGGCTGCCAGGCTGGAAGCTAGAGCTGGCCGTGGGAACGATGGTAACTGACAGGACCATGGAGAGTGTTTCTCCGGGAGCATCTGAAATGGAGAGACAGAGGAGGCAAATGTGTGCACGCACACACACAGAGATAAAGAGGGTGGGAGAACATTTGGGGGTTGATGTAGAAGGTACATATGTAAGAACATTCGGAGAAGAAATAAGCAGAAGTCCTGAGATTGTAAAGACCCTACAATGTGGCTTCTTTTTCCAAACCTCTGTCTGGCAGCCATACACTCCTCAGCACACCAGAGTAGATCCCAGTCATGAGTGAGCAGAAGCTACAGGACAAAGAAAAGCAATAGGCCGGCTGGAGTGCTGGTGTCAGGAGCTGTGGGGCAGAGGAGGAAGATAGTGCTAAGGACCAGGAAGTGTCCGTCACAAGCTGCAGATACACAGGACACTGGAGTCGCAGGGTATCCAAGTCATTATTCAGGGACCTACCTCTGAAATATAAAATTGTTCTGAAAGGAAAACAAATTTCCATCTGATGGGTTAGGGGCAGCATGTTTATGATGCAATCTCTAGGTGTCAATTTCAATATAAAGCACACACTTTCCCTGTTTCCCACCAACTTCCCCAGTTCATAAAGTCATATTCTGGAGAAGCTTTAGTTTGTTTCTGCTTTAGAGGCTATGGTGGTGGCTGAGTTCATCTCTTGTTGACATTGCAGAGCTGAAGCCCACATAGCTGTGACTGAGGAAGCCGGAGCTCAGCCACCAGTCCTGACCGGGAAGGACCGCTGGGTCTCACTGAGGAGGTTCCTTCACCCTTCCCTGTCTGGTTTCTGCAAACCCAACATAGTACTGTCATAAAGTGGCCAAGAAAGGGTCATGAAGACCCTTAAACTCCTTAGACCCCTCTGACAGTGATGGTCAACAGCTAGCAAATAGAGCTGAGTAAATCCCGCACAGACAGTCCAGGGGAGACCTTGAGCTGACTTCATCAGCAAAGTCCGCCATGGAGACTTGGACAGGAAAGTCAGAGAGTTTTGAGACCGTGGTGAGGACTATATTTGCCTGGAACTGAGCTCATGCCAACATCTGCTCAGAACTCAGAGCAGTCTCCATCCATTTCCCGTAACATCCCCAGTAAGCCATGGAACAGCCTTGGCTCCCCCACCAGCAGCTTCAGAATGAGCGCTCACACAGTCGAGGCTGTAGCACAGAAATCCATTTCTTGCCCTGAGGCCAGGTTGCAGAAGATGTCAGAGAGAGGATGGACAGTCTCTAGAAGATGCCAAAGAAAGACTTCCCACCATGGGCTGCCTCCACCCCGTTAACTAATGGAGATGACACTTATTTCACACAACTGCCCTGTGCCAACTTCTACTCACTCTGGACGCCGGCATAAAATAAACAATGTGGCTTCTTTTTCCAAACCTCTTTTTGGCAGCCATACACTCCTCATAAAAGTAACCAGTCCTTCAGTCTGAGGACAACACAGGGCATGTCTATTAATGCTCATTTAATGGACAAGAAGTATTTGTCCAGATATGCTGTTAACCAAACAGGCATCTTCATGACAGTAGGGCAAAGCAGGTTCAGAACAGGATGGATTCAGGGACATCTAGGAAGCAGGAAGAAATCCCCGCATACCCACAAGCCATGAAAATACGATTTAATAATAAAAGGCAGGGCCCAGGAAATAAAACAGGGAGGAGCCCGACAATATGTGTGCAACACATAGGATTAGGAGTGATTAGTAGGAACAAAGAAAGGGATGGTTAATGTTTTGGGCAAACATGGAGACTTGACAGGTACAGTGCCTACTGTGTACACACAGAGGTGGCGAGGGCTGTGAGTGGCTCCCACACTGCATCAGCCTTAGCAATGTCAGATTTGCCTCCAGGACTAATTGACATTCGCTATTCTATCCTTTGGCAACAGTGCTCCCTTTGTCAATGTCCTCGGAGGAAACAGAAAACCTCCCCCTGGTTTGGATTTTGCTTTATTGACCTATCTTTGCCCTGAATCTGGCCCTGGCAAGGTGGTGTGCATCTCAGATGCACTTCAGCAGTCATGTGACCTGGATTAAACACTCATCCTGGTGGAAGAAAGGAAGGGGAGTCATGCTGTGGGTCTGTGACCTCTATGTCAGGGGCTGGGGGGACGGAGACATATCGGAGCTGCCCAGCACAGAGAAGTCCTGTGTACCACCACCTGCTCTGCCCTTGGGAAAGAAGCTCCACCCCTGTGTCGCTGCAGTTTCCCTTTTCTATGAGGGATTATGTGGCCACCCTTCATAGGGAAAAGGCACCTGCCTTCCATGAGAGGCATTTTGCGAGGCTCACATGTGACAACCCCTCAGAGAACACTTGCTAAAAAGTAGGAAGGAGAAGTTTATTGTACTGATCTGCCCTGACTCCTGTTTACCTACAGGTTTCCTTCCAGGGGAATTCTGCTATTAAAATGTAAAGCCCTGTTCCAGGAAGGAGGCCCTGTGCTAGAGTGTGACTGTTGTTCATAGTGACAGTCTCAGTAGATTCAGACAACTTGTTCCCCTGCTTTTTCTTCTCACTGCTCATCCCAAGACCAGCAAGGCCTGGTTTTCTCAGCCTGTGGCATGTAAGGCAACAAAGTATGTGGTGTGCTGGCCAGGCTCTGGGGCCAGGTCAAGCGAGAGCTGCTGTCAGACGCTCTCTGTTCAGGCATGCGGGCCCCAGAGTCCTCCCTATACCCAGGGAACCTCTTCTCCCACCTGTCAGCCCAGCCTCTTTCCTGAGCACCATCTAGCAGGCTCAATGCATGTGATTTTATCAGGTCATCTCTGACTCATTTTAGGTGGTTATTTATACCATCTGCACTTACAATTAACAGCAAAGGGGAATTCTTCAGGAGTTGAGGTAGTAACCCAAAGCAGATGTCGAAGACCCCAGAGAATACGCGGTAGATGCTTAGGGCAGCTGACCTAAGAGAATTACGCTCTGTGTCTAGGAAGAAAGAGAGGAGAGAAATGAGGGAGTCAGAGAAAATGAAAGGGGCTGAATGCAAAGCCGGAGAGTGGGGCTCTTCGTGGCTTCTGAAAGAGGAAATGAATCACTTGGAGTTGACTATCAGATACTGCACCTAAGATGGGAAATTCTGATAGTTTCCTGAGTGCTGGGCCATTTGATTCTCATTCTGGCTCACACCCACCCCAGGGGAACCCCAGCTCTGACAGCCTGTCACCAACGCACAGGTTCCAAAACCCAGTGACAGACCCGAATGAGGCAGGGCCTCTCTTTTCACAGTAAACCCTGTCAAAAACTACTCAACATTTCCACAAACAGAAGACAATGCAGAGAGTAATTAAAATCCAATCTTGAATTCCTGCCTGGCACCGACACCCCACATCCTGCTCTTATATCCCAACTCTGTGCTTAGAGCTTTAAAAAAGCTTACAGTTGAATTGCTCACATCCCGGTAAATTGGAAGGGCCACATGCTCATCTTAGGACAATAAGTAACTATTTGTGCCTCTCTACCCAGGCTCTTATAGTCCTGCTCCCACACCAGCATGCTCTTGCCATGAAGAACACGGCCCCTGGCAGGGGGCAATGAGCCTGTGACCTTGGGGACATAACCAACAATAGCTTACATCTGCAACTGACTCATGCCAGATATTTTATATACACAATCTCTAATTCTTCCAACAGCCCTATAAGGTCGCTGTTTTTATGTCAATTCTATTGATAGAGAAACAAGTTCAAATGGGACAGGTGACTTGTCCAAAGTCACGTAATAAATAACAAGGGTAAGTAGCCATCATGGGCTAGGGTCCCCAGAAGCAGACGATGAGACTGTGAAAGTGCTTCATTGGGACAGAACTCGGATGAAGAATTGGGCAAAGGGACCTGGAAGGCAATCAGGCCAGATAAAGGAACAATGTCAGGGAAAGACCTGCCAGTGAACTCTGAGAACAATGTCAGTCTTAGAGTCAATCCAACCAAGAGACAGGAGAATGGGGGTGTTTATATCACCACAGCAGTGGGTTCCTCCTAAGGACTACTCCCAGGGAAAAGTCAAGCCCCAGGGATTTCCCTGCTCTGACAGCATATTGGTTCCAGCAGCCTGAGGGAAACCCCCTGGCAGGGAGAAACAAGGGCTGGCTACTGGGATGATGGCAGACTGAGAGCTGTGTTTGCAGAGGCGCCCTAAGGCGTCCTCAGACCCAAAGCCCGTGCTTCTCTGCAGGCACACACCCCTCCACAAACACAGCCAGAGAGCTGTGGGCTTCTGCTCCCAGTGGCTGCCATGCTGGACCCTTGGCTACAGCATTCTACGGGACAGGGTGAGACTAGGGCCTGTTATAGGGCTGTTGTAAGGGACACAGGGGGTCAAAGGCCCATTCATCTCATGCCACATAATCACAAAGAGGCTCATCTTTAAGCTTTTGGCTGTAGTAGAGAGAAAATGAATGAATGGCAAGATGTCATCATTCATTTTTAAATTCCCAGACCCAGACTGTCTCTAATGCTCTCTAAATTAGTATTTTCTATATATCCTAAAATTATGTTGTAATTAGTCCATTTATATTATGTGACACTTTCTTCTGTGATGGGCCATTTGGGGTCTAATTTTAGAATTATATCAATGAATTATGAATAGAATGTAGCAATGATTTAAATCCTAATAGTCTTGATATTCTTAGTTTTATCAATGTTTAATGGACATCATTTTGCTGCAAGATTTTTGAGGTTTCACATCAGTCCCATATTTTTCAATCACATACTTGTGTATAAAAATCAACAAAGCATGACATTTCTTATTAAAAGCAGCATTTTCTTAAATATTAGTATTTTTACAGTTCTACAAGTTTTGTTAGCCTGTTTTGACATCTTCCATTGCTAACATACTGGAAGCTTCATCAGACAGGGGAAGCTGAGCCTCTCTGAAACCCTGACACCACCCCGAGGAGGAGCTTCTGGGACCCCCATGCTCTCTGTCTTGGACCCTTGGAGGCTGGAGGGGCCCAGCAATGTGACAGGAATGAGTGCCCTTGACATTATTTACAGCAGTGGTCTTTGAACTTTTGCTTAATTTGCTTGTATTGGTAATAAATAAATAATCAAAACATTTCTAATATTTACAGGACAAAATTTTGACCTTTCTGTTCTTGGCCAATACGGTGATTACAGTTCTCTTCAGCGTGTCTCTGGCCCCTGATGATTGCCAGGAACCATGCTGGGTGCTAAGATCCAAACAGGAATAAGACACATTCCCTGCCTTGGAGAAGTTTATGGATGATGGTCCAACAGGTAAAACAGCACCTTCCTACAGGTAAGGGCATGGGGCAGGGCAGTAAACCCAGGGTTAAGGGCAGGTCACAGAAGACCTCAGGTGAAAGTGAAGCTCAAGTCAGCCAGCTTTAAAGAGATTAAATATAATCATCATCCCAACCGCCAAAGGCACTGAAGGATGTGGAAATTTCCCAGTGGAAAGCAAAATCTTCTTTTAAGGTGCAGGAGGAATGTACTTAGATACCAGCGAGGAGCTCTGGCTGAAGTGGGAGACTTCATTGCTGAGTCAAAGTGGGACTTTGTACCAGTCCTTCCCAGAGGAGGCAAATCCTGAGCTATGGTCTCTGCAGATGGACTATCAAAAGCCAAAGATGGAAAGATGGCAGAATTCTCTACGTTATAAGTCTCATCACTTCTCAAATGGGGGCTCGGTCCCACACAGGCTGGTAACTTCAATTAGGTAGGTTTAATCCTGCTCAGCTTTGAAGAGTTGGTTAGCAGTTCCAGGTTGTTATGGAGTAAATGTTTGTGTCCCCCCATATTCACATGACATTTGGAGATGGGGTCTGTGGGGAGCAATTAGGTATGGATGAGATCGTGAGGGCAGGGCACCCATAATGGGATTAGTGTCCTTATAAGGGGAGGAGGAAAGACCAGACTTCTTTCCCATTCATTCCCTCTACCACGTGAGGAAACAGTGAGAAGGCAGCCGTCTGCAAGCCAGGAAGGGAGCCCTCACCAAGAACCAAATCATGCTGGTGCCCTGATCTTGGATTTTCCAGTCTCCAGAACTGTAAGAAATAAATGTCTCCAAGGGCTGTCTGGAAAGCATCCTGCCATTGTCAATAGTGTTTTTCACATCACGTGGCTGAGTACTTTCTGGACAGCCCTGCTATTATTTGTCACCCAGTCTATGGTATTTTGTTATAGCAGCCTGAGATAATTAAAACATAGGTTACAATGGGCTAGAAATGGTGCAGGGTTTTTTTACTTATTTTATTTTCAAAATCCTGTCGCATGTAAACTGTCCTTAAATTATCCTGAAATGATGACCTTTTATTGCACCATTATATACATGTATTTACCCCACAGGAAAGAACAAACCACTCAGCAAAGAACTGCTGGTTATGGTCCCTTTTGTGAGTGGCAACAGCTGTGTTTCAAGGTAGCCATGTGGATTAATGGTTGTCAAAGTGATGTCTCCCCAGTTGTATAATCAGAATTATTGGGGGCAAGAACTATTCAGATTCTTGTCTTATCATCCCCTTTCAGGAAAGAGAAGGGGAAGGAGGGTGACTCAGATTAAATTTTTTTTTCTGCCTCAAATTTGGGACTCATTGCCCCAGAGAATATAAATTGGTATTGTTTTTCTTCCCAATTTAGAAATGAGCTAGTCTTCCTAAAACTTGGGAACACTCAGACTCTGAAAGCCTGTGTTTTCCCTCCAAAGGGAATGACACATTGGCCCCCTCTGCTGCTGCACACATGCACCTTCCTTTCTCACAGCCGAACCCATGGCACATGGCCCAGCTGGTGGGCACGTTCTGGCTGCCTGGCAGCTCTTCGGTCATCTGTTTAAAATTCATTATCCAAATGTGCATCATTTGGAGTCACTCTCATATTTCTCATCTGAAGGGATCATGTGGGGGGAAAACGTGCCCCTGTGACAGAGATGTTATTTCAGGGGAGTATCTTCTTTCAAAGGGTTCCCCCTTTATCTGAACTATCAAATTGTTCCTACTTCCATAAAAGCAGGGCAGCTATTGTGATGGAAATTTATATACACAGTGTAAATGCTGAGCTTGTTTGTTATTTGAAAGAAACTGCTGGAGACTGAATAGATCAGGTGTGTCTGGGTCCTTGTTTCAGGCGGTAGATTCAAAGGCTGGTCTTAACATGAAGCCCTCCCTCTTCCTTATTCAGGTTACAAAGGCCACTGAGGAGGAAGCATGTGCCTCCTGCCAGCAGAGCACAGAGAAACTCACCTCTCCAGTCTCTCCGGGTGTGGAGCTCCTGCCTGGTGTGGCGTATCCAGTTTGCCAATGCCTTGGGTTAATAATCTCAGGCTTTGTCTCCTGGGGGGAACACGCTACGCATTTGTCAAGTTCAACAACACTTTTTTTTTTTTTTTTTGGAGACAGGGTTTCATTTTGTCACCTGGGCAGAGTGTGTAGCGTCATAGCTCACAGCAACTTCAAACTCTTGGGCTCAAGTGATCCTCTTGCCTCAGTCTCCCAAGTAGCTGGGCCTATAAGCAGCCCCCACAATGCACGGATAATTTTTTCTATTTTTAATAGAGAGGGTGTCTTGCTCTTGCTCAGGCTGGTCTTGAACTTCTGAGCTCAAGCAATCCATCTGCCTCAACCTCCCAAAACTCTAGAATTACAGCTGTGAGCCACAGCACTTTTTGGTATTTAATCCCCCCCCCTCCCCCCCGCCGCCCCTTAGCTGGACTTCTCCCTTTATACCATATTTCATAAGAGATTAAGAACTACTCCTGGTACTCTCAAGATTATGTATAACCTAGTCTGCGGGCAGCAACTTGTGAATCATTCTTGGTTGTTAAAGTTTCTGAGTGGCCACCACAGCAAATGAAAGACACAGATTCTAAATCTGGTAAGAACTGAGTGAAAGTCACAGTGGGAATAGAGTGTTAATGCATGAAGCATGGGTATTTAAACACATAAAGATAATCATAAACACACCCACAGCTTCAAGGGATTTTGAGAGTAGACCCAAGTATATCCATAACTGCCTAGTATCTGTGAGCAAGGTAGGGACATCCATTTTTTCCATAAAATACAAATGGGAAAAAAAATGGGAGGCAATCCAGGGTCATGAACGATAAACTAAAAGGAATAGAGTTCAAATCTCAGCTCCATCAGTACTCTCAGCTTTTCACGTGTCATTCAACTCACATATGTCTTTTAGGGACAAGTAATAGTGAAAGAAGGCAGACAGGAAGGGATTTTAGGGACTTCATTGATTTAATAGATTTAATACATAAGGAACCTGGAACAAGGGAAGTTAATCGATATGACCAAGAGAACCCAGCATTTTTTTAGCATAGAATGGGCAGCATCCCATCTAACTTCCAATCAACACTCTTTCTCAGTTTTACCACCTTTTACATGGGAACATTAATGCTTACCTTACTCACTTCATAAAGGTCTTAGAAAAATCAGCTGAAATAATATGTTAACTGTACTGAATTACCTAAAACATAAAAAGGTAATTAAAGGCCTTTTGCTGATTGTGCAGTTCTCCCAATCACAATGAATGCCACCACTCTCCATTCTGTTACAGGAGATAAAAACTTTGACACTTTCTTTTCTCCCAAAATCCAAATAGTCACTAAATCCCATCGGGTTACCATCTTAAGGCATCTCGACTATGTCCCCTCTTTACCATCTATGATCCACCATCCTTGTCACTACCAGTATCTCTCACCACGGCCACTGCATTAGTTTTTTAATTGGTCTTGCCTCATCCTCATTTAAATGCCCTTTTAAATGTGCTCCCCACATAGACCCCAGAACAGGCGTCCTCAAACTGTGGCCCATGGGCCACATGAAGCGCTGTGAATTGTATTTGTTCCCATTTTGCTTTTTACTTCAAAATAAGATATGTGCAGTGTGCATAGGAATTTGTTCACAGTTTTTTTTTTTTTAAACTGTAGTCCAGCCCTCCAACGGTCTGAGGGACAGTGAATTGGCCCCCTGTTTAAAAAGTTTGAGGATGCCTGCCCCAGAAGGATCTTTAAAAATACAATCATGGTAATGGACATTTCTATTTAAAACCCTTCAATGGTGTCTTGTTGCTTTCAAAATAAAAGCAAAATCCTTAGCCCATTTGCTACAGCAGAAAATAAGATAAAATACTTATCAATGCATTTAGCAAAAGAAATTATACTCTGAGAACTACACAGCATTATTGAAAAAAATTAAAGAACACCTAAGTAAGTGAAATTATATCCTATATTCATGCATCAAAGATGTATTGGTTAAAAATGGTAATACTCCCCAAAATTCGTTTACAAATTTAATTCAGTCCCTATCAAAATCCTAGAAGGATTTTTGCGAAAATTGACAAGATGATCTTAAAATTCATATGTAAATTCAAGAAACTTAGAATATATAAAATAGTCTTGAAAAAGAGGAACAAACTAGGACTTAGACTTTCTGGTTTCAAAACTTACAAAGCTACCTAATCAAAACAGTGAGGTAATGACATAAATAATGCATATGTATGTATTGTAACACACAAGTAATGTTTGACTTCTGCGATTACAAGAGGTGTTCAAATGTGACTTGTATTCATCT
>CAUYPK010049497.1:0-27567 GCA_963574355.1 Loris lydekkerianus | reverse complement strand
AATTTTTATTAATATTAAATCATAGCTGTGTACATTAATGCAATCATGGGGCACCATACAAATCATGTGACTAAAACATTTATGCCCCTGAAATATTCTGAATTTTAAAATAGACAAAAAAAAAAAAAAGAAAGAAAAACTTATGTACACACACGTACACACACACACACACACAAAGTCTTGAGTTTTCAAGTCATTCAGGCCTGAGTTAAAGTCCTGCCTTTTTTTCATGATCACACAGTTACTAAATAAGCTGTAAAGAGATGGTAAAGCATATACTTAATAATGTAAAGACTGGATAAGAGAAACTGAATCTACCTGTGTATGCAAAAAGGAGTATATTATGATTGAGATTGCTTTTATTTCTAGGATGTAAGATGTTAATGTTAGAAAAATCTAAAAATGAGATTCACTATATGAAAGGTGTAGGGAGAAAAGCTGCATTGCTGTCTTAAATGACTCATGAGAATTATTGCTATTTCCATGAATGATTTGCAAAATAAAATAAGAATGCAAAACAAAAGCATGAACAAAAAAAGTTAGTAAACCAGGAGGTGAGTGCTTTTTTAACTTAATAAAGATTATCCACTAAAAAATATAACACATTAATAATACAATATTAGGAGTATTTCTTTTAAAATCAGAAGTAAGATCGTAGCTTCAGATCAACATTGCCTCATCACAAGAAGATAAGTAAATAACAGAGAAGTCATTATCTGTAGATTCTTTACGTAAAGGACTCAAACTATAGTCAAGTTATTAAACTTAATAATTCTCATCTATTTTAAGTGACATCAAACAGATTTTTATCTCCCACAAATAATGAGTTAGAAAACACCATTATAATGTGCACAGTGTAGCTTGTTCCAAATTCCAAAAAGAACAGATAAAACAAAAGTATAAGACCCTTGTGGAGAAAATTTTACAACTTTTATTAAAAGACATAAAAACTATTTGAGTTGAGAGATAATCCATGTGTATTTACTAGAATCCTCAGTAGCAAGACAACGTAAATTCTTTGCAGGTTTTTCTGTTGCAACACAGTTCATTCAAAATGCAGCAGGCCCTTATAGGAACTTAAGCTTATTTTCCATTGCATGATACAAAGCAAAAGTCCAAGAATAAGCCAGACTTACCTGAAGAGGAATAAAGTGTGTTGTTGAGGTTGGCTGGGCCAACTTAATCAGGAATCAAAAGCTACGGTTTTATTCTGTACTCCTGCTCACTTTGTGTGCATACACACGAACAGATTCCTGCAAAACATATTTGAAAACTTCATATAACAAAGTTGGCATTGCTAGAAAGTGAGGATAGTATAGAGACTGTTTAATTAATATGTTGGGGCAATTAGCTATGCATAGAAAAGAAATATATTTAGATCTGAACTTAACATATGGAAATATCAAATTTCAGATAGATTTAAATGTGTAAGATTATTAATAACCTGCAAGAAGAGTATTTTGGAAACTATCTGTTATACCTTGTGAAGGAGTTTCTGCATTAAGATGCAAGATAAATATAAGCTCTGTTAATTAAAGTTCATAACTATTAGGAATATTTGCTCATTAAAAGATACCAAGAAACGTATGTGAAAAGATAAGCCACAAACTTGGAGAAGACACTTGTAACACATATCCCTATCAAAGTATAAGGGTCTGTTTTATGTAAAAATACATAAATTTGTAAGTGAAAGGCAGGCAAGCTAAAAAATAATTGCTGAAATTAATAGAAAGGCTCTGCATTCTGAATGTTTATGTCCCCTCAAAATTTTTATGTTGAAACTTATCCTCCAATGTGACAATATTAGGACATGGAAAGTGGTTAGGTCATGAATGTGATTACTGTATTTATAAGGGGCTCTTCTGAAGAGGCCAGACTTCCCCTTTACACTATGTGAAAAGTGATACACTATGATACAAAGCATGGTCCATGGGCCATCTATGGACCATGAAGTGGGTCTTGTCTGGACACCAAACCTGTTGGTATCTTGATCAAGTATTTCTCAGCCACCGTAACTGTGAGAAATAAATTTCTGTTTTATATAAAGTACCAAGTTTATGGTATTTTTCTATGGCATTCCAAACTAAGTCAGAAAATAAATATGAGAAAACACTCAATCTCATTACTAATCAATGCAATGCAAATTAAGACTATAACAAGGTACCATTTAATACCTACCAGACTGGCAAAATTAAGAACATTATAATTTCATGATAGGTGAGTTGGAGAGTTCAGTGGGAACCCTAACATGTCTTGGATAGCAGTGTAAATTTGAACAACCACTTTGGAAAATAAGCTGGCAGTATATTTGATATCAAATAACTGCAAATCCTAATAATTGAACAACCTACTCCTGGGTATAAACCCTGCAGAAACGCTTGCCAGGAGACATACACATGAATGTTTATGCATAATTTCTTGTTACAGCAAAAGAGCTGGAAGTAACTCAAATGCCCATTGATGGGAGAATGCCCAATGATGGTGTAAATTATGTTGTATTGGCTAGTGGAATATTATTCAGCCATGAAAATTAATGAAGCAAATCTACATTGAATAACATGAATGGATCTTAGAAAGAAAAATCCTGCATGGGAAAAATAAAACCACATCCAACTAGATTTTATATAGTATGATGCAATTTTTATAAATTTCAGAAACAAATGGATAAATTTTGTTTTTTGATACAGTGTGATATCATTTAGCCATGAAAATTAATGAAACTAAAACTTCTTTTTGAGCAATATGGAAAAAAATCATATCAAAGTATGTTTTATTTAGTATCATGCTGTTTTTATAAGTTTCTGAAGTGAGAAGTACCTGGCAATATTGAATATAAGAGATAAAGACCTATGAAGTAGAATTATTTTTAAAAGCAAGGGTACAGTGGGGACAATAAAACATAACTCCACTGAATATTTACCCTTTAGGTTCAGGCAAAAGCACAGAAGCAGCTTTAATGGAAAGGATAAGGTTCTATTTCTTAACTTTGGGTGGTAGGATCACAAGTGTTATGTTGTGCTTCATAACTTGAATTTATGTTTTATTAGAAATATTATATAAAATATATTTTATAAACATAAAATACTATGGGGCTTTTCTTAAAGCAGAAGCATAGCACTAAAGAAACTGTAGATCTGGAAGGGCTCAGCACCATGCCTGAAGTGTAATAGCGGTAGCAATAAAAAGTAGCTGTCACTTTTATAGCTGTAACTATTTCTTTAAATGATGATCACTTTTTTGTTCTTCCTCTTATATAAATTATTACCATAGAAGATGAAGGCCGCGGAGGGCGCTCGCTTGCTGGCTGGCAGGCAGACGCTGGCTGAAGATGACCTTATTCCTGCCTGCCACGCCAATCTTGGTCATCTCTGCCAGAGTTGCCCTACCTTTCCTTCATTGTGTCTGTGGGGAATCAATGGCTGGCCTGTTCAAAACTCAGAGAATAAGTGTTATTCTGAGCTGCAATTTAAAAAAAACAAAACAAAACTAAACAAAAAAAAAAAAAACAGTTTTATTAAATACCATAAGCAATATATTTTTTTTTTTTTTGTGGTTTTTGGCCAGGGCTGGGTTTGAACCCGCCACCTCCAGCATATGGGGCCAGCACTCTACTCCTTTGAGCCATAGGCACCGCCCACCACCATATACAATATTATTAATCTTGAAAACTGCCTTGGGGGAAAGACAAGTTTAAACTGATTTGACTCTTGGAATCAAGAGAGCAATACTCTCATTTAGATGACAGCATTTTTAACAATGACTTTGATGCAGTGTGAGAAACACCATTACATCTTACTTAAAGATTAAGTTTTGCTTGTTCTCTTATGCTAGTAATCTTTTTTTTTCCTGCCACTTTGGGTAGTTATCAAGGTTCTTTGCTGTTGTAAATAACAACAGGGGAGGGGATTTTTTTTTTTGAAGGAACCATCTGCTTCATGCTGGGCTCTGCATGAAATGGTTGTATGTGAGGGTGCATGTGGCTGGTGTTGGTAGGGGTCCACCACAGAAGTGGCAGTGGTGGCAGTGATAGAAAGGCCTTGTCTCAGAGGGGCAGGTCTATTTAACTGAGACACAGAATTCCAAGAGGTGATCAAAGAGCAGGAAGGTGGTTTTCCTCCTCCAACTAGTGTAAGACAAAAAGTCTTCTCTGCAGATTCAAGGATAAGAAAGATGATCAATTAATCACAAAATCTGGTTGGGGAACCAATTTGCTAGCTTTCCTGGCAGCACAGCATATGGTTAAAGCATAGACTTTAAGACGGCATAGTCCAGTCTGGGACAAAAAAAGAAAGAAAGAATTGTGGCAGTCACAGCCTTTGTGGATTTCATTATTATTATTACTGTAAGGAACAGAATATGGAGATGGTAAATGTGAGAAGTTCTAGCTCATAAATGCTGTTTTTTATAAAGTGTCACTGTCCTCCTTAAGTTTCGTTGGTTTCAAAAGGGTTGATTTTTCTCTGTTACAATTTGCTTTTTGTCCTTTAAATTTTGTTTACTCTTTTGTTGGGTCTACAGCATGTGACTGCTTCCTGCTTGAATTCCTGCTTAGCAGGAATTGCATTCTGGATGAATTTTTTATATTCTCTGCAATGCCCGGTAAAAATTTTATTTTCCAAAACATAATGGACCAACCTCTAAGATCCAGTCCCCCATGAAGTGTCCACTGGCTAATGTGGCTATGGAATGCATTCTTCTCTTTCTGGACTTAGTTTCTGTATGATGCAATTTACCACATGGCTCATATACTGTATGGAGTAAGGAATATTTTTGCTGAAAGTGACCAAAAACTCAACTCAAATTGGCATAAGCCAACAGTGAATACATAAGCCAATGGAGCTGTTAGTTCTAGGAAAGACCTGGCTTCAAGAGCAACTGGGGCTAAGAGCCTAATTCATGCTGGTGATCTTCTCTTATTGTGTATCTTGCAGTGCTTTGCTGCCTTTTTTCTGGCATCATTTCTGTTCTCAGGCCATGTTCTCCTTCTTGGGCAAGATGCTACCCCCAACTCCAAGCCTCAGTCCTGATTTCTCAGGAACCCTGGTGGGAAAAGGGCTCCTTCTTCTGGCAGAAAGTCTTGAAATTTGTTCCAATTGCCTCTCTTTGTACCACATGCTCTGCCTTATTGAGTCACCAAGGCCACTGCAGTTGGCTGAGCATCACATACTGCCCCAAATCTCAGGGTGATGAAGAGTTTTGTGCAGATCTCATGAACTAGTTGGAGGGATGGTCCCAGGACTGGATCGGTTGAAACAACATACAGTTACGATTCAAAACAGACTTAACATGATTGAAGAGGCTGTAGCTGCTCTTTCAAATTCTCCCTTGACTAATTATCATTACAAACTTTCCATTTTCATTGTTACCTCTTCAGTTTTTATCTTTATTTGACAACACCTCTAGCGGCTTCCTAATTCTTCAAATATCCCTCCTTGCCTCTTTCTTTTAAGCATCTTAAGCTTCTTATGTACTGATCCCAGATTAAAATTTGTACAGAATAACATATCTGATCATCGTTCAGAAGTCATTACTACACTTTCTCATTTTATGGATGATGAAACTGAAGAGAGATTATTGTTTAATGTCATTAACTCGGTTTGGGATACTCTCAATCATGTAGTATGGAGCTCTCCTGCAGAAGGGCCAGCAGTTCTCCGCTACTCACACTTCAGATTGTAGCAGTTGAGTCTTCCCATTGAAGTCCCACCTGCCAGTTCCACTTCTCTTCATGTGCTTTGTGCTCTAGCCGTGCCTGAGTTGTGTTCCTTTCTGGACACATTTGTCCTTCCACAGCCCATCCCTTCTCTTACCTCTCTAACCCATATGTTCATGTACATCCATCATCAGATGCCACATTTCCATGAAGCTTCCTTCAGTCATGGGGAAAACCAATCACAGACTTCTAAAGCTTGACCTTTCTTCCTATTGTCTAATAAATGCTGAGGGTGGCTATTTACTAAGTGTCTGCTGTGTACCACATGTCTTGTGGGAAGCAATTCCACTTTGTTCTATACTTTTTGTACCTAGGAACCATGGAGAAGACCATCAGTAGCCATTACTAAATAGCTGATAAGTGAATGAATGAAGAAATGCAATTATTGATGATTAAGGATCAACTTAATGCACAGGTTTATTTTTCCTTACTGAATTTATAGGTGATTTTTATGTTTTATATCAGGAGGGTACTGATTACCACAGAAATGCATTTGCTCCTCTTTCCTACCTTTCCCTGAATTTTACAGACTCATTAGCTACTTAACATTTAAATTTCAAGGCCTTAGAGCTCCAATGCCTTATGGCTTCACTTAACCCAAGTGACTAAGCTAGAGCCCAAGTTTGCCCTGTCTATGATACTCGGTGTTTTAGAAGCTTTTTGTCTCCATAGCTAATACCCATGGGGCTGTCTGCACTTACCTATCTCTGGAAATTCAGGACATGGGATTTTTTCTTTATGGGAAGAAAGTCTTTTAAGTCAAAGACCATTTATATTTGACATAAAATAGTTTCTTCCAAATGAAGTTACCAAATCTCTGTTGGCTCTCTCTTGCTGTCAGAATGAACTACAACCTTATAAAAATACAATTCACAGTTTGCATTATAGAGGTGTCACCTTATGATGCTCTATGCAAACATTCTGCCACAGGTTCACCTTAGATGAGCACTGGAGACAGGTGGATCGTTTAAGTAAGAACAGGGCTGTACCGTGATACGTTGGGATGCACCTGTCCTGCCTAAAGATATTAAAAGCCATGAAAAAATGCCACTGTAATAAAATAACAAAAATTAACCATAACGGGTTCCCCTTTCTCCATGAAAAATATCATAGACAAATAGTAAAAGCTGGATTTGGCCCATGAATAGTGATGTTGTGCCAAACAAAACTAGACCCCTCAACTTGCACCATCACCTCCATCCCATCATGATGTGCTGCACTGTGCCATGTTCATGCAGGACTTGCTGCCCCCCATGGAGGACCACCACATCCCCCACAGACCAGTCATAAAGGGTTCCTGTCCTTTGTCTAAGCTCCCACGTCCACATCTGCCCTCCATGGAGGACCATCATGTCCTCCACAGACCAGTCAGAAATGGTTCCCGTCCTTTGTCTAAGCTCCCAGGGCACTCATATCTATCTCTTCTTTGGCCCCTGCACATCTCTTACTTGGCAGTCATTTTGCAGGTACCACCTCCTCCAAGTGATTACATGCAGCTCTGTGCAGGGCACGTGTCTCAGACATACACACCCAAGGGCATGGCAGAAAGCCTTGACACTGCCAAGTTCTCAGATTGTATCCACTGGCTGGTGCCTGATCCATCAGCGTATATAGACACCGTCTTGGTCTGTTTTATACTGCCATAACAGAATACTTGGGACTGTAAATTATTATCAACAGAAATTTATTGACTCACAATTTCAGAGGCTGGAAAGCCCAAGATCAGGAGGGTGGAATCTGGAGAGTCCCTTCTTGTGACATTAGCTCATGGCAGAAGGGCTGAAAGGGGGCCAGAGAGAGCAAGAGAGCAAACTCCTAGCTTCAAGCCCTTTTATAATGGTCCTTAATCCATTCATGAGGGTGAAGCCCTCATGACCTGAACACGTCCCATTAGGCCCCACCTCCCAACACTATTATATTGGGGATTAAATTTCCAGTACATGTTTTTTGGGGGGATATATTCAAACCATAGCATAAATTCAAATAGAATTAACCAGTCAATTGAATGTATATTTCTTCTGTGCTGTTCTAGAATTTAAACATTCTTTTTATTTGCCAGCTGAACTCTGACATACTCCAATTTTAATAAGGAATAATTCTGATAACTAGTAATTATAATAATGTTTCCTGAGATGGGATAATTTTGGTTGACTTCCTTGACCCATTTATAAACACATTGGATAATATAAAATCCGTCTCTGTGGTTTTACCCTTACAACTATTAGAAAGCTCCAGGCTTTGGGTGTTCTGCCTCAAAGATTATAGTTAAGAGAGGAAAAAGTTAGGAGAGGACCTTTTGCAACTTCACAAGCTACTCCTTCCATCCGTGTGCTTATGCACAAGCAAAGAAAAAGGAATTCTTCCATAAAAAGACCTAGGAGAAACTTAAAATGCTCACGGTGATGTGAAAGAAGCCAGTTTGAACCTGCTACATAATGTATGAGTCCAACGGTATGACATTTTGGAAAAGGCTAAACTGTGGAGACAGTAAAAAGATCAATAGTTGCCAGGGATTGGAGAGAAAGGAGGATAAATAGGAAGAGCTGAGAGGTTTCTAGGGCAGTGAAACTACTCCATGTCATAGAACAGTAGATACATATCATTTGGCATTTATCAAAACCTGCAGGATGTCTGAGAGACAGAGTGTACCCTAATTTAGTTAATAATGCACCTGAAGTTGGCTCATCAATTGCGACAACTGTGGTGGGAGGTGACAGGTGATATAGGCACTTCCTGTTTATTTTCTGCTCATTTTCTATAAAACCTAAAACTTCTCCAAAATAACAATTAATTGCTATAAAGGCAATTCTTAATGTAAATTGTTAAGATAGTACACATATCGTAATTGTCAAGAGAGAATTTCGTATTTATTTTACCCAGAATGTCTTCTGGGGATGTAGTGGGGGGTTGGAGAAGGGACCCTGTAAGTGTGACAGTGGAAAGGCTGACGGGAAGTTGATGGGGTCACCCCAAATCATAGTTACTTCCTCTGAGCACCTTTTCCAAGCATGGAAACAACTTTTAAAACAACAGTATTTAAGGTACCATGACATCAACTAAATGTGGTATACAAAAACTTTAGAAGAAACAGGATGAAAAAAATAAGGCGGGAAGGTCTGCAGAAACATAGAGCAAGGCTAGCCTGGATTTTTTGTTGTTGTTTGTTTCTTTTCCTTCCTTCCTTCTTTTCTTTTTTTTGAGATAGGTTACTGTGTTCTGTGTTCAACCAGCCGATAGCATATATTTCTCCCCCCCCACCCCACCCCACCTCCAACCCCTGGCTCACTGCAGGTAGGGGGGCTTGGCTATGCCTCTCGGGCGAGTTATTTCCAGAAATTCTCCTGTTTTGGAGTTTTCATCAGTCTCAAATCAACAGAATAAAAGTAAAACCAAGGCCCATAGATAAATGGGTCTATTTGTTTTCATTTCAGTTACTAGTTTCATTTTTTTTTTTTATTACTGTGTGTAAACCAGGGCTGGAAATAGAAGCACATATGCAGATTTATTATTTAATCCCCCAATTCCTGTCTGCTGGCATCTGTTCCTAAAATTGCTTGGCCTGTACAGTGACTGCCTCTGAGCTCCCAGGCAGAAGAAAGAGCAGAGAGTTCCCAATGTTGGTTGGTGGGAAGAGAGCTGTGGTAGGAGCCCACCTCCCTCAGTCTGCAATACAGCTCCTGGTCTTCCCGTCTTTGGCACTGATAGATTGCGTCATTGTTCTTGGCAGTACTTTTTTTTTTTTTTTTGCCTAAGGCTGTCGGCAGAAAGCTGTTTGAGTTGGAGTCCGTGTACCGTGCCATCTTGGCAATTCTGTATTTTCAGCATTTTAGTCAATGCAAGGAGTAAAGAGGAATTGTAATTGAGGCTGCCTTTCCATAAATCATGCCACAGAGAGTGAGCATGTCCAAAATGATGGGTCCAATAGGAACTCGTATTTCTTGCCTGGGGACAGTCTGTGGGGAGGGTGTTGGAAAGTCTGTCTGAGGCATCTCTGTGGCTGCTGAGCAATGCATTGAGGAAGAAATGGAAAATAAATTCTAAGTTCTCAGGCAAAAATTACAAACTTTTGATGGAGATCAGATGATAGGGAGACAAATAGCACAAAACTGTCAAACCATAAAATCAGTTGTAAACCAGAGGGCATGCCCACGTGGAGTCACATGCAGAGTGGTTCCAATTCACCTGCCCATGCAGACAAGGAGATGGGACGGCACCCGTTCAGAATGAAGCCAGCCTCCCCTTTCTCAGACAAAGCATTGCAATTTGACTCTATCATGGAAATGCCATCAGTGCTCGGTATTTGCATAATGATGTTAAAGTAAAAAAGAAAACACAATGGTGGGAGGAGGCTTCCACATCTCATGTGATGCACTTTCCCAACATGGTGTAAAATAAGGCAAAATTAACTTGGGGTGACAGCAGATTCCATGGACCCCGCAGAGACGCTGTGAGTGTTCTTACTGCATTCCCTCAAAGGACTTGCACACTTTTCTGTTCTTGCATTCACTAAGTACCTCGGGCTTCATTTGACTTGTGTCTGTCACATTCTATGAGTGTGAAATGTCAACATTGGAGGGTTATGGTTTTTCCTTGCTCAGGAGGAATTTGTGTTTTGTTTGTTGAGGTAACCAGCCTCAACATGGTTAGGAAAGCACATTTCCCAGGCTTAGTTCAAAAGGGATCTGGCATTCATTTCGTGGGAAGCTCTAGCCTTGAAATAGAAATAGGATAGATGCCGGGTAGATTGAGAGCAGAGGCCACATCTGTGCCCGAGCCCTGCCTTTGCTCTTCTGTGTGTTCAAAGGAATGTGGATTTTGCCTGGGGAGGGGAGAGTGTCAACAACCCTGATCCCCAATTATTTCCCCCTAGCCAGGCACTGGATTGAAGTTTTCTTTCTTTCTTTCTTTTTTTTTTTTTTAATTATTAAATCATAGCTGTGTACATTAATGTGATCATGGGGCACCATACACTGGTTTTACTACTTCGTTCATCAAAGATAGGTGGCAACAACAAGGCTGGGTGCAATGGCTCACACCTGTAATCCTAGCGTTTTGGGAGGCTGAGGCTGGTAAATTGCCTGAGCTTAGGAGTTCAAGACCAGCCTGAGAAAGAATGAGACCCCATCTCTAAAAACAGCCAGGCACTGTGGAGGGCACCTGTAGTCCCAGCTACTTGGGAGGCTGAGGCAAGAGGATCACTTGAGCTTAGGAGTTTGAGGTTGCTGTGAGCTATGATGCCATAGCAATTTACCCAGGGAGACTAAGTTAGACTCTGTCTCAAAAAAAAAAAAAAAAAAAAAAAAAGTGGCAACCAAGCAGTGTGTATACCAGTGTGTGTGTGTGCACACGCACGCTCACCCGTGCCAACCAACTTCCTGCTTAAGCATCAAAGGGAAATGTTTTCTGGGTGTGGAGCTTTTAGACAGAACATATCACCAGACACAGCCTGTGTGCCTGGTAAGTAACATTCTTAGCTACTGTAGGGTCAGGAACCTCTGCTGTGTGAGTGCAACGATTTTACAGTTTTTATACTTCCTTTATTTCCCTCTTGAATTTCTATAGCACATTCTTTTTCAAAATGCTTCTAACTGCTGTACTGAGGGGACTAAAGGGAAGGACAGTTCTCATTTTTCAGTTTCATCTCTATCAGTGCTGGGACTGAAGTGAAAGGTAGAAACAAACTCAGGGGGAAAAGCACCCTGCCTCTGACAGAGATATTTTTCAAGAGAGCTATTTTTTCCTTGCTCAGACCTTGTAGGAGTTTGTGTTTTGTTTGTTAAGGTGATTCCCTGGCATAAGGGCTTTTAGCTTTGCTGGCATTTCTCCGAGAGCAGCTCTTGGTTACACTTTAAAAGCAACAAGCACATCTGCTGGCAAGATCAGCAGGTAGAATGAATGAATATGAGCATGGCAGCCTGTTCCTGAGCTGCAGACTATCGTTAAAGCAAGGAGACACGTATGTGATACTTACTGTTATGGTGGCTGGAGGCCTGCCTAGTTAGGGTCTCAGAAGCCTTCCCCCTCCCCATGGAAATCCTAGGAGGAATTTAATCATCAGCTGAACTACCTGAGCTGAGAACTTTTGATGACTGTTCCTCAGACCAGTAAAATTATTCATTCTCATGTCTTTTTATGAAGAAAGTGCAGCTTCTATAGACTGAGATTTTGGGATATTGCTCTGGTGTTCTTTCTGTGAAGCCTGGGGCATCGCCTGGCATTTTCTACCTTCAGAACTCATATTAACATTTCTTTCTTTTAATAGTCTTATGTGTACTTGTCTGTTTTTCCCAGTAGACCTCAAGCTCTCCGAGGCAGCTATGTTTTGTTTCTGCTTGTCCCCAGCTTTTAGCAGAGCACACACAATAGGTAATTGATAAATATTGGATGGGTATCTGATATCTGTACTTCTTTATGATTGTGTGTTCTCCAGTCACACACACACAGAGATCTGAAGAGCAGTAATTTAATGCGTGTAACTCTTGATATGTCACAAACTCGTTACTCCCCAAATTTAGATTCCAATAATTGGGACACCCCTTTGTGCATACTCAGAATCTTGGACTCATCTTTGTCTCTTTTTCTCAAACCTAACTTTAATATAGCAGGAAATCTTATCCCTTCTACCTTGAAAATATATCCTGAATGAGATGTGCTCTCCTGAGATTTTCCACTGCTCAGTGAGTGGGGCCCAGAATCTCAGAGCTTCCCTCACACCTCAGAGCCATTCTGTTACCAAATCTTATCCATGTTGCCTCCGGAATATTGTACAAATCTCTCCAATTACCTATCTCCACTGTTAAGAGGCAAGGCCGTGCCACCACCCCAGTTCCCAGGACCAATTCAGGCATCTCTTTTCTAACCTTACTGTGTCCCCTTTGATGTCCCCACTTTGCATTCTCCAGACTTGTAAGGTGTAAGTTAAATTTACAATTTAAATCAGACGGTACCAACCTTCCCCTTAAATGCACCAGTAAATTTCCCCGATGTATAGAAAGAAGCATAGATCCTGTGTAGGGAAACACACCTTTGATAAGGTCTCATCTCTGGCTCTTCTTAACCCCAGTTCCTAGTACACCCCTCCTGTTCACTCTGCCGAGCCTCAGTAGCCTGCATTGTCCTCAAGTGCTATGGAAGCGCCACATCCGGGCCCTCACCCTCGCTGCTCTTCCATCCCAGGCGCCTCTTGGCTCTCCTTGGGGATGTTCATGACACCTGCTCTTTCACCTCCTTCAGTGTCTACTCAAATGGAAGCTGCTCAGGGAGGTCTTCTGTTATCTTAACAAAAACGGTCCCACCTGGCATGCTCTCTCCCCTTTCTCTGCTTTGATCTGTGCCTAGCAGTTATCTGCATGACATTACACAGTAATAATGAGTTGCTCATCATTATTTGTGGATTCTCTGTTTCCAACTTTGCCTGCTCCCAAAGCAGTACTCACAGTGTGTTTACAGTCACTCACAGACACGCAGAGAGTAGCCAAAAATGTGTCCCCCCTTTCCACGTTCCCAGCTGAGGTTCAACAAGCAACACTCTGCCTCTTGTTCCAACTCTCCTACTGTCCACAGTGTCCTTTTTGTCTCTATTTTGTGCTACCTGTTTTGCTTCGCATTGAGTGGTTTTTCTGCTTATTATACCTATCTGCTTATTTATGCAAAGTGCTTGCTTATTGCCCATTTCCCTCACTACCACATGATCTCCATGGAATCAGGGATCAGTAACCCATGTTTCCCCAGAATCTTATTCTCTGCTGTCATTTCCAGTACCTAGACTCATACATGCCTTATGGCAGGTGCCCACTAGATTAGTGAGCAGTTAAACAGATGAACACGTGAATGAAATATACTCAAGAATGTCTCAAGAAAAAAAAGATCTGACGAAATAACAGTTTCGGTTTTGAAAGATTTTTATTTTACTAGACGTCCTGCTCATTGCTAATCTTGTCATGGCCCTGTGAAATAGTTAGTAACAGCAGCTCCTCCTGCCTTGCCCTTGAAGAGGCCTACCTAAGCTCACAGTCCAGTGGCTCAGAAGCTGCATGTCCCCACCTTGTGTATGTTGGTTAGTGTGGAATTTGAACAAAACAGCCCCATCTGAGTCTGACCTCCAGACTCACTCTGTGTATTTGGACAAGTGACTTAATCCTCTCCAAAGCTTTATCTTTTTGTTTCATAAAATGAAGATACTCAGGGGTCCTCTTCAAGGTGGTTGTAGGGATTAAATGGATGATGCAACCACTTAACCCAGTGCCTGATAACTATTTCTTAGATGTTCCTATTTCTATGTGCTTATTCTTATGTGCTTTGGGCTCCTGATATTGCAGAAAAAAGTCAAAGGAATACAAAATCAAACCACAAGTCAGAGTGGGTGAGTGTGGCTGTGTTCTGATCAAACTTTCCGTACAGGAATAGGTGGTTTGCAGCATGCCAACCTCTGCTTCAGACCAAGGGCATCCAACACTGCCTCCACATCAGAATAAGCTCTGGAAATTACTTTAGAAATACACATTCTCAGGTTTCCTAGACCTAGAAATTATGATTTAATGTTTCTAGAATGGAAACCAGGCAGCAATATCATTTAAAACTCCCAGTAACACTAATGCAATGTTGAAAACCACTGATTTGAATCATTAAATCCATGAACAGAAGCATCTCAAAGCAGAGGCTGTTTTTCTGCTCTCCTCCCCAATATTTTTTCCTCACTCCATTTTAGAATCCAGGATTAGCAGTATTTGAGGGCTTCAGGCAAGGATTGGCCAGGCTGCAGTAAGTCTATCTTTGTTTAATGCACAGAACATATCACTTTTGTTTCTAGAGGGAAACCTAATTATCTGTGTAATAAATGAATTGTACTTTCAGGGAATACAGTCCAGCTGTTACTCTGCATTTTAGCTGAGGCTGTGTTTTCTGCTGTCTAATTGTGTTCCAGCATTGGCAGTTAGAATGGTTTTGAGTGGGAACAGTCTGTCCATCTCTTTCGTCAGGGCCACGACTTCTCTGATGAAGCTTGGCGTGAATTCCCAGGAGACAGGAGGTCTCGGTCTGAAGGCCAAGTCTCTCTTCTCTAATGGATTCTAGAAGAAGCTTATGATGCCCCCATCTCTAAGGAGCTACAAATATTCAGCTGGTTATTGAGCCCCTGTGATGAAGGTAGAGGTTGGCTGAAAACAAGGGGATGGATTTTGTCATAAATGTCCAAGCTTCCTCAAGAATTACCCAGAACAGAATTTCTCACTGTGTGGTTTCTGTACATTTACTTACATTAGAATAATCTGGAATTTCCTTAAAATGCAGACATCTGGGCTCTAATCCTGACCCATTGAATTAGAACTTCTGGAAAGGAGACTGCAGTATATGTTTTTAACAAGGTATTTGGATACCTCTAAGTTTGAGAGCTGCTATTCTGGAGAAAGTCTTTCATCCTACTTAAAGAGGAAAACTGAGGTTGAGGAATTTAAATTATTCCTCAAAACAGCTCAGTTAGGTCCTTGACAGAGCCAAGAATTGAATCTAGGTCAGCATATATCAGCTAGCTAATGCTGTGTAACCAAACCTTCTAAAACTTCAAGGTTTTAAAACAGTAGATATTATTATCGCTTACAAACCTGTGGGTCACTTTTCCAGTCTCAGCTAAATAAACTCCTATTGTTAGCTGTGGTTGAGTGGGCGGCTCTGCTGACCTTGGCTGGGTTTTCCTGTCTGGTGGGCAGTATGATGGCTGTGTTTTGTTCTGAAATGCTCTCAGCTGGGTTATCTACATTCTCTTCCATGGTCTTTAACCTCCATTGGGGTAGCAAAGGTGTGCTCACCTAGTGAGGACACCATTCTAGAACACTGGCCATGTACAGGACTGCTTAGGAACTGTGCAGAGAACTGGCACACTGTCATTTATACTGTCTTCTGATATCAAACAAGGAACAAGGTCAATCTAGATTCAGAGGATGAGGAAATAAACTCTTCAAGGGAGTTGCTGAAAATCCCTTTACAAAGGTCTCAGATAACAAAAAGGCTGAATGAATCTACCAAACACTTCCACATAGAACCCTAGGCCTTTTCTACAAAATTTGACTGCCTTAAATTTTTTTTTTTTTTAATAAATGTTTATGGAGCATCAATATTGAATATTTCCTTGGATTCTATTCCTAAGATTGTTGCTTTGAGATGAAGACTCAAAAATCATGGTTCTCAAAGAACCTAAAAAGTCATTGGTTTAAACTCCATCTGACATTTTAACCACCTAATAGTATCACCTTAATCAAAGTGTTCATCCATCTTTTGCTCAAACACATCCTCTAAATCCCTGGCGAGCTTTCTGCTGTGTGACGCAGCTCCTTTAGGCCTTGAGTGTTCTCATTATGAGGATGCTGTTTGTTACCTTTGCCTCCATCTAGATGATGTCACCTTTTGGTCCTGCTTTTGCCCTCTGATGCAGCACAGGAGACAGTGTCGTGTCCTCCCATAGAACTGCTTTTTTTCCATATTGGAAAACAGTTACAAACTACTTTCCTCATTGGCCAGTCTCTGTGTGCCGGTCATCCCAACTTTCTTCAGTTTTTCTCCCTAGGATATATGCTTGTTTGTTTGTTTGTTTTTGAGACAGCCTCACTCTGTTACCCTGGGTAGAGTGCTGTAGAGTCATTGCTCACAGCAACCTCAAACTCTTGGGCTCAAGCGATCGCTTTGTCTCAGCCTCCTGAAAAACTGGGACTACAGATGCTAGTTTTTCTATTTTTAGTAGAGATGGGGTCTCTCTCTTGCTCAGCCTAGTCTTAAACTCCTGAACTCAAGGGATCCACCTACCTTGGCCTCCTAGACTGCTAGGATTACAGGTGTGAACCACTGCGCCCAGCCCTGGGATGTAGTTTTGAGCTTTCTCAGAGTTTAGTCTGTTTCCTTGAAAATACATTTCTCAGTGGCAGCCTGGGGCTTTAGAAAGAGCATTGGTTTTAAAATCAGAAGCTCTGAAATTTGCTTTGGGATCTGGAGTAAGTTTATAAGATCCATGGGGCTTTGATGTACTCCTTTAGGAAGCATGGACAGACATCCCCATCCGTGTGTATTTTGTACCAATTAAACTATATAACATATTATATAGAAATGCCTCTTGGGCAAACCCTCCGTAAATGTTACTACTAGTTTCTTCCCTTTCTTATTGCTCTGAAAGAATAATCTTTGAAGATCATACTATTTTTATTCAATGTCTTGAGTTTAAACCAACTCTTAGATTTTCTGGCCTGCTATTAATACAAAAACTATGAATATTTAATTGTCCAATATAAAGTCTTAATTTCTTCCAAATGGAAGGTAGGCTATTATTGTTTTGACACTTAGAGATTATAATTTGAATTAAATAAATAACCTAAAACTAAGAGATTTAAGTTCTTCTCACCTCTTTGAGATTCATGCCTTTGAGAAGGAAAACAAAATCTGAACTTGGAAAAAAAAAATTAGGGACAAATTGAACATAGAGATAAAAGGCCAGGAGAGTAGGAGATAAAGTGGATATTAACAGTAGGGTGAGATGTGAAACCAAAACCATCAAAGAAAAAAAAACACAGGTAAAGAGTGGGGAGAGGGATGTGGATGAGAACAAATAAAGTCAGCTCATGGAAAAATACCTCCTTTTTTGTTCAAAGGGTATGGCTTAATGTGAGACATTTCTGAATTGTAATGGATAAAAATGAATAGAATCTGATTGCAAAGGAAAATGGTCAAGAGAATAGGACTGTGCAGACAAAAGAATGGATTTTAGCAAACACTATGTAAATTGTTTGTAAGATTGTCTTATGTGACTATTAGCTTAGAAAATACACTTCAGGATAAAAGAGGATAAAATGGATTGGGAAAATGATTTGTAAATAAAGGTGCAGGATAAATTCAAGGTACAGTGTCATCTATGCACAGCACACTCCAGTGAGCCATTCTTCCTCTCAGGTTATATTAATTTTTTTTCTCATAAAATCGAACAGCTGACCAAAAAAGACAGTATAGTATGGCAAAAAAGAGCACAGAATGGGACCCTGGGTTTCAATGTCAAGTGAACTAGCTGTGTGGCATTAGACAAGTCACATAGATTCTCTGGGCCTCAGAGTGCCCTGTGTGAAAGAACTATCCAAATGATCTCCAAGGCCACACTCAGCTATATAAGTTTATGATTCTTTGGTCCTATGTTGTTGAGCAGCCAGTGGCAGTTTCCGGTGGAATTCCTCCCAGTCAGGGACTTGGAATCTCCTTGAAGAGGTAACAGTGTGGATGCTTAAGTGAATGAAGGAGCAGATTAATGTTTAGATGAGTTATTAAAAAATTAGAGAGCTATAGGAGAAACTTGTTATTAGAAGCTGGTTAGAAACTGGGTATTAAATATGGGGAAAGATACCATTTACTTCTTATACTCATGCGTGTTATGAATTTTCTTTTAAAAATAATTCTTCAGGGCAGCACCTGTGGCTCAAAAGAGTAGGGCACCAGCCTCATATACCAGATGTGGTAGGTTCAGACCTGGCCCCGGCCAAAAACTGAAAAAAATAAAATAAAAATAAAAAATAATAATAATAATTCTTCATCTTTGCTGTTGTAAACTTGCATCCTTCACCCAATCTGGCTGAACATGGCTACATAGAAAGGAGAGAATTAGAACCAATATTAAAAGAAGGGTAGAACTTACACAAAACTGGGAAAGGAAGAAGGGGGGCCTTTCAGTTCCAATAAAACCTTTGAAAGACCATGCAACCATTCAGCAAATATTCCTTGAGCATTACTCATCTGTGTCTGGCACTGTGTTAAATTAAGCACTCGGGACTATTAAAGAAGGAGTCCCCACTATCTAGAAAGAAAAAAAAAAAAAAAAGACATTGACCATATAATTATACAAATGTTATTTTCTAACTTTGATGAATGTCATGAAATAAAAGAAGACAGAGCCATGATAGCAGATGACAGTGGGCCTGGTGCTGTCTGAGGTGGGCAGTGACCAAACAGGGCTTCCCTTTGGAAGTGTTACTGCAGGTGGTGCCTGGTGTGATCAGGAGTTATGTACCTGAATGGAAAGAATAAGTGCAAAGTGGGAGGAGAGTATTCTAGATACAGGGGGTGTCATGTGCAAAGGCACTGAGACTAGAGAGTCCATGACATATCTGAGGAGCTACAAGGAGGCCACTATGGCCACAACTTGGAAAATAAGGTGTTGGGGATGAATCCTGGAGGAAGTGGCAGGTGGAAAATGAGCATGGTGGTGTCACTCATCCAACAGAGTATGAGCACCACTGTCAGTATGAGCCAGCTTCTGCATTCTTGTTTGAGGGAATTCACTCTATGCCATAAGGAGGACACTGGGACTCTAAGACAAGCCACCTTTGTGTTCTCAAATGGGCCTTTTGGCCTTTGGATACAAAGACTTATTCTGAGGAGTAGGGCACTGACTTGGGAAATGGCTTTGGTTATCCAAAGATACATGTGATCTAAGGAGTTGGAGGCATAATCAGAAGAGTCAGAAGAGTCATATGAAGTCAGGGCAAAAGTAAGGCTGGCTGTTATTTTCTAGAGTCTGCCAGAATCGCTTTCTTTGCAAATGTGGCACTCCCTCAAACTCCATGTTACCCTCTCCCTTATTCATTAAGTGTTTTAATTATGGAAACTTAAATGCAAACACTGCCCATAGAGTGTCTCTTCACCTCAAGTCTAGGATTCTAATGCCACAGGGACTCAGGAATGACCACAAGGCCCCCTGTGGTCACCCCCTATGGTACAAAACACACTTGAGACAATTAAATGGATGACCCAGAGCACCTTATCCCTAATTATTGGCCATTGGCCATTCTTGGTGTCACTTCCTCCCTCTTTTCATACTGGGACTTGAAAATACTCCCCTGGTGGGCGGTGATGCACAGGGAGTGTGATAGACGCAGAGTGTTTCTCTGGAGGGCCCACTTCAGTGGAAGATCTGTGAAGTGATGCATCCTTTATTCTGAGCACAAATACATTACACAACAGACCACAAATTATCCATGGAAGTTTAAGGCAATAATTGTAGACTTGAAAAAATGCTTGCCTTTATGTCAGACTATTTAAAGTCAAATCCTCAGATGGCCGGTGTGATGCTTTATTCCTTTTGGCCACTGGACATGTTTTGATGGACAACTTTGAGAAACAGTGAGTGTTAAACTGTTGATTTTTTTTGCATACTATTTATTGGATACCCTTCTCTTTTTACCAACTTCTTATAGTAATGAGTTTTATGAATTGGCTTGAAAAATACTTTTTATTTTGGGTGTTGTAATCTTGCCTCTTTGAGGTTTCAAGGGGAGATGTGTTAAAATTGAATAAACAAGTATGTGTCTGCCTACAGTGTTCTGCTTTTGTAGCCATAACTCTTACAATTCATCTTTAAGTCTTCATTTTGTACTCATACTCGTGTTTTTGTAGAGTTGTCTCCTTCTCTTCATCTCAATCCTTTAGATTACCTTATTTGGATCTGACATCTCTACTCTTCCTATTTTTAGATGTGTCAGTTAGACCAATGTACATTGATCCGGGGCCATTTAAATTATACACTTGTAGGATGAGATAATGTTTGTTTTGTTTCCAACATCTTTCCTAAGGACTAGAATTTTTCACATTTGTTGCACACAGTCTTGGGGGAGTGGGATGGAACTTATCCTTTGGACCAACCTCTACTCATCCATTGACTCGGCTCATGGACTGATCCCAGCTCAGCAGAACTGACCACTGCTTCCTTTGCGTTTCCTCAGTACTAACTCTCTGCCTTCATCGACATGGTCCCCGTTGTGTTGACTTCCCCCTTGAGCACGTTTGTCTTTTCCTCTGACAAGGGGTGATCTCTGGTAATTAAGGGATCTGTGTTATTCATCTTTGTTTCATCATACCCTTTGGATACAAGCCTAGCACATGCTAGGCACTCGGTTAGTATGAAATATTATAATAAGAAAGTGACTGAAAAGATTTGAGTGAGTTGATTACAAAGAATAATTTATAATAGTTTCAAGATTTTTTATTCATTTGGTGGCATATAATGTCAAAGAAAAAAGAAGCATAATATGTAAGTGAATATATTGTATAATCTAGAATCTTAGAGTAGGAGAGACTTCAAGGTCTAATTCCTAGATTTAAAAAAACAAACAAACAGGAAACCCAGGTAAATTTGAATTTCAGATAATTTTTTTAAATAGTATAAGTGTATCCCTAAGATTACATGGGACATATTTGTACAGTTTTTTCCCCTGAAATTCAAATTACCTGGGAACTTGTATTTTTATCTGCTAGATCTGCTAATCCTATTTCAAAGTCTAATGTATCATCCTCTCCTTCAGGCAGGTGCACAGCTACCCTACCCTAAGATTTGGATCAGGAATTTGTGGCTTTCTGGCAGCATCTGGCCACGTGGATCAAGACATATATTTTTTTACCTTGTAGTTATGTTTTAAAATTTTTAATTTATTGCAAAAATTAAAAAATGTGGGGATTTCACATAAAAATATGAAGTTTCAGGTTCCCTTGAAATTTTATAAAACCTGGCCACAGTGGATCAGTTCTTATCTATGGGTAAGGAGCAGCTGAATCCCTTTTTCCATAGAGCATAAGCCGCTTAGATTTTGCTTCGCACCAGCATTGTGGTGAAATGTCATCTGCTGAGCACTGTCACACTCATGCTATGTTTTCCTTAGAGTTGAGAGAAAAGTGAAACATTTTTTGAACTTACGTCTTCATCAAAAGCAAAAAAACAGAAGATAACTCTAGAGGGCCAACTGTTTCTTAAAATTGGGGAAAATCTTGAGTAAGCAAAGAGACTTCCCAAATATGTTCAGTTCAAGAAAAATGTACCTTTTCCTAAAGAATTCAAATGATGATATATATTTTATTACACTTCTCTCACATATTCACACTGTGGATGTGAGCTCATTTGAGTTCTTAACCATCATTAGAGTGTAAGATCCATAAGGGCAGAGACTTTTCCTCTGTTTTATTCACTAAACTCATAGAATGGTTCTTGATTCTTAATAGATATTTGATAAATATTTGTTAAATAAAGGAATGAATGAGGCAAGACATTTGAGAGAGATAAAAAAATCTTCTATGGCTGGAAATCAGGAAGCAAGAAAAATGTTCCGTTCTGCGAAAGAATGGCATGGATAAGTGAACAGCATGTCTTTTTGAAATAAATACCTTTGTGGTACAGATGCCTTATATCTCCTGAGGGCAGAAGAAGGCAGAGGCTGTGGGTGGTAGTTCTTATCTTTGTATGCAGAGCTTAGAAGATTATAGGGTGGGTTTGTCCTGCGGTTACCAAGAGATAGTTTCTTTGGCTCAGTGCCTGTAGCACAGTGTTTATAGGGCCAGCCACATACACTGAAGTTGGTGGGTTTGAACCCGGCCCGGGCCGGCTAAGAACAATGACAACTGCAACAGAAAAATAGGCAAGAGTTGTGGCGGATGCCTGTAGTTCCAGCTACTTGGGAGGATGAGGCAAGAGAATCGCCTAAGCCCAAGTGTTTGAGGGTGCTATGAACTGTGATGTCATGGCACCCTACCCAGGGTGACATAGTGAGACGCTGTCTCAAAAAAAAAAAAAAGAGAAAAAGAAAAGCGATAGGTTGTATGGAAAATGTCTGAGGAAGGAACTGGAAACATGTGGGAATGAACTTCCTGCTGTTCTGTGCTCCAGGATTTTTTCCTATTAAAAACACTGCCACAACCCAGGTGACTCTTCGTATAATGGAACATAGCCCAGCCATGCCCTCCTACCTCCACCTCTGTGCCCCCAAGGAAAGAGATCCAGAGACCTTATTTGAGCAGAAACCAGTCTCATTTTATTTGAAAAACAAAGACCATCATGGCAAAGATGATCAGTTCAGCAGAATGCTACCTCAACTCCACAGGTTTTGGAAAAAACATATTAAGCTTGAATTTTCTTATCCGGGAGAGCATTCATATAAATTTCTTCAACCCATTCTTCTCCCCTCTACATGGGAGATATGCTGGCTCAAAGGAATCTGGCCTCATTCCTAAAAGATCCAGTACAATGAATATTTTGTTCATTGCTCTGACTATTTCTGGTTACCCTTATATGATCATTTTGAATACACATTTCTTAGAAAGTATCCTTGGGGGCATGGTAAAGAGGAAAGAGAAATGTAGGTAAATTGACTTTCAACCACAGATTTAACAATCTGGAATTAAACCAGACCTCTGGCCTTACAACTAACTAAACTCCTGGGTGAAGCACCAGGGGGCTGCAGCAGATCTGTTATTTTTAAGCCCCTCCAGGCTGAGCTCCCAGTGGCAGGTGTGAGATGCTGGTGTTCATTTCCTAGTGCTACCTTAATAAAGTACCTCAAACTCAACAATAGAAATTTGTTTCCTCACAGTTCTGGAGGCTAGAATTCCAAAATCAAGACATCAGCAGGCTATGCTGTCTGTGAAACATTAAGGAAAACCCTCCTTGCCTTCTTCTAGATTTTGGTGCCTTCCTGGCAGGCTTTGGCATCTCTGGCTGGCAGATACGTCACTGAAGTCCTTTGTCTTCACGTGGCGTCTCCCTCTGAGCCTTCGCACTATCTTCCCACACTCTGCCTAGGAGTCCAAATTTTTCCTTAGGGGGACAATAGTCATGTTGGATCGTGGACCACCCTAATGACCTCATTTTAATTTGATTACACCTGCAAAGACCCTATTTACAAATGAGGTCACATTCTGCAATACTAAGGGTTCGGACTTCCAACATATTTATTTTTGTTGAGGGGAGCACAAATTCAACCCATATCAATGTCTGATTATTCTGTGAATGTAAACTGTCCAGTGACAACCTGTTGTTCTTCCTCTGGAAGATTCCATTGATGAAATTGCCTCTTTACTTCTTCAGCTATCAGATGCTTTTTTCTGGCAGGCTGATGTAATTTGGTAACTAATAACTAAATCAATAAGGAAAAGAGCGTGTTCTTTCATACTTTCCAGCTGTCCCAATGATTCATTTAAAACTCCTCCTGTGTTTGTTGCTACTGAATACGTGATTGATAAGAGTTACCTAACCATGACATATAGTGGAACAAGGGGAAGGAGGGTATGGATCGACCCTATGTAATATTCAGGAGCAGCATCTTTGCTGGGTGGGGATGTCTTGAGGCAGGATTCAGAGGAGAAAATGGCTTTGTTTGGGTAACATTGTACAGACATGGAATGATGTTTAAAGATGTGTATTGTTTGGAGAACACACTTTATTTCAATATTGCAAGAAGCCTGTTGAGTTGGACTGTGAATTCAGAGTCCATCCATTGCAGAGATAACATGACATCACAGCATGGGTTGCATGCCAGTGTGATTGTGCGCACTTCTGTCTTCTGCTGATCATGGCAGTTTTAACCTTTTGTAGCCCAGGTCTTAGTTTCATTCCTATAGCAGAGTAATTGTTTGATATACTTGCCATAAGCAAGTGAGTGAATAATTACATGAAGAAATGGATAAACAGGTAGGACTGTATGAGCACCATGTGAGCTGATTCCTTGCTTATTCAAGGCAGGATCTGTGAACATTTCTGCAAAATAGTATTTTTTGGAAAATCCAATATTGCTTTGTCCAATTCCAGTTCCCTCATGAAAAGTATGAGACTTTAGTTGTTGGCCTTTTAAAGGATAATTTGAGAGAGAAATATATACATTATAGCAAAAAAACTTACTATTATAAAACATAAATAGAATAAAATACAGGCTTATATTACTATGTAATATACATGCATTGTAAAAAAATCTGAAAATGATGGAAAACTTAAAAAATATATAAACTACCCATAATCTCACAATTCAAGAATGACTACTGCTAATATATTGGCATATTGCCTTCAGTATGTTTCCAGATTTCACAGTACTTCAGCTAATATTGATGTCAGTACATACATGTTTTTAAATATATATTATATGATAACATGAGAATTTTAATACCATTGAATGATCTTTTAAAACTTACGATTAAAATACACCTATGTTTTTCATGTCCATTTGAATTTTAGAACTTTAATTACAAAAGTAATACTTATTCATAATAATTTTTAAAAATCTAGATGATCAAAGGAAGACAAACTCCCGCAGTCTTACCATTGCTGAGCTAACATGCCATCACAGCAGGCATTGTGTGGCAGTGTAACTGTATGTGCTGCTGTCTTCCTCTGATCATGGCGTTTTTAACCTTTTGTAGCCTACATCTTAATTCTGTTGCTACAGCTTAGTAGTTGTTTGATACACTATTAATGAATGAATGAATAAATAATTGAATGAAGAAATGGATGACAAATGTATGAATGGAAAGGCTGCAGAGATCCAACTCATGGTAGAATAAAATACAGACTCAGCAGCGTACTGAAGATTGAGAAACAAGGTAGCTAACCCAAAGTCCTTAATGAATAGGAGCTTGCTCTTTCTGTTCATCTGAATCAGCCTCTAGGCAGACAATTCAATTTAATTTTTTCCCCATCATTCAAACTGAAGAGCTGAAAAAGCAAAAGCAGAGACAGGGGAGGCAGGAGGTAGAGCTGGCTTGAGTGAGGAGCTCAGCGGCTGCTGTGTACTCTCTGTGTGTTCAGAAGAGCAGGAGATGACAGGAGCCAGGCTTCTTCCAAGCGCAAGCCCCAGGAAGAACTCTGACACCACCAGGCTCTCAGGATGGAAGGACTGGTTATTTCCCAGAGGACTGAGTCAGTCTAACCCTTACAGCTTTTACCTGGCCTGTCTCTAGAGTATGCAGTAGAAGAAGACACAGTCTTGCTGGGTTTTACTGAGGAATTTGGGACTCTGCTATGATTGGAATGACAGCTGACAGAGTGTGATCTTTGGTCTCTTTTATATTTAATTGGAATGCATGTGTCTTAAGTTTGACCATCGGTCCCTCAGACACCTGCCAAAAGGAGAATGATCCATTTTTCTTTTTAAACCCTACATGGAAAACCTAGTCTTTGCAGTAAAATATTATGGACATATTCTTCCCAACAGGTTGATCTGTTCCTCACACACCCACTCAATCCTCTCACTTCCCACCTCCCATTATAAGTACATATACAGATAGATGTAGGCACATCCTTGAATAGACTGAAGGACAGATAGATAGAAAGAGAGACAGACAAAAGAATAGGCAATCTCCACCTTTTTCGGCAACAACAGTTGTCACATCCCTCCTGTCTCATAAAAGCTCTGGCTCAGCCAAGCTCAAACACGAGGCATGTTGGCACCCTGCTTGTTTTGTCTCTTCCTCCCAGCAAATCTCCATCCACCTTCTCTTCTGTCCATACCACCTAGCTTTAAGGGCCTGACTCAAGACGTATTTTTCCAGGAAACCCCATTGTTTCATTTTTATCTTTTCATCTCTCAACCTCTAAGGCTTTTCCTTTTGCCCTATTTTTCCCTTTGACATTATGTACTAGGATGTATATGTGAAGGTCAGGGGGAACAGGGGTTTAAGTTAGTAATCACTGCCCTACCATCCTTTCAGGGTTGTCATAAGGCTCAAACGTATGTGAAACAACAACATGATGGGATGATTAATCATTATTACTATTATTATTATTCTATGGCAGTCAGATTCTGATAATATACTTCCAGGCACAACTGGAAATAAACCCATTTCTCCTGGTTAGCCACCAACAGCTGTCTTGCCCTAGCCCTAATGCACCCTAAAGCAGTCAAACTACATCTATAAAATAAGTGAATGTGGATCTTATTCCATTGGCTGTGAGAACATTGTTTTGTTTTTCTTATTTTGATTTTCTAAAGTCCTGGGGATCCTCTGGAATTTTTTCTCATTCCATGAATTGCTGTCTATCATTACTTGCCTTTTTGTTTTTTATTTTTATTTCAAAAAAATTTAGAGGGAACAAGTATTTTTGCTATGTGGGTGAATTGCATCATGTTGAAGTAAGGGTTTTCTGTGTTCCTTCATGAGAATAGAGTGTGTTGTACCCAAAAGAGAGTTGGATCCCTCACTCTCCTTCTAACCTACCCCATTTTTAGGTTTCGATGTTCGCTACCACAACTTATGGCCATATATATCCCTTCTGTTTCTCTTACTTGTAAGTGAGAACATGTGGTATTTGTTTTTCTATTCCTGAGATACTTTACTTAGTATAATGGCCTTCAGTTTCAGCCAAGCTCTTTAAAAGACATTATGTCATTCCTTTTTATGGCTGAGTATTATCCAATGGTGTATGTACCCCCTCCCCACACACACACACACATTTTCTTTATCCTCTCATCAGTTGACGGGCACTTAGGATGGTTCCATGTCTTTGATTGTTGATTTATGCAACAGATATTTAATGAACACTTCATATCTGTTCAAGGAATATAAACACAACTAAATAACACAGACAAAACTGAAATACCCAACCTAATAATACCCCATCATAAACGCTCAGTGGAAACAAGTGATAGGGAAGAAAGATGAGTGGGCTGTTGTGGTCAGAAAAGGTTTTGTGAAGGAAGCTGAGTCTGTGCTGGCCCTGCACAGATGGGTAAACTTTATGAGGGCATATGAGAATGAAGTGGCCTATCCTTGCCATCATGCAAAGTCATGCAAGTGTAAATGAGTCTGGAGTCTTTGGTGGCACTGGAGAGCTCCATTTCATTTGAGAAATATGTAGGATAAATATGAGATCAAAGGGAAAGAACACTATATATATATATATATATATATATATATATATATATATATTTTTTTTTTTTTTTTTTTTTGCAGTTTTTGGCCAGGGCTGGGTTTTGAACCCATCACCTCAGGCATATGAGGCTGGCGCCCTACTCCTTTGAGCCACAGGCACCACCCAAGAGCATACTGTTTTACATGTAATATTGGCTCATCTATGAGATGAT
>CAUYPK010049496.1:0-91713 GCA_963574355.1 Loris lydekkerianus | reverse complement strand
GATCTTCAATTACATCTGCCATATCTTTTCTTGGGGGGGTTGATGTATTCTGGTTATTCATGTTACCAGAGTTTTTCTGCTGATTCCATCCCCTGGTTATTTTACTCCCTTTGATTTTTCCCCTGGGGCTTTATTGAGGGACCGTACCGTGTTGTGGCCTGAGAAACTGGGCCCCTGTCTGGTATGGTGGGGCTCAGTGGTTCTGTCTTGTTTTCAGCTGGTTTCTGTTCAACCCTAGTATAAAATTTACTCTGGGTTGAAGTCTCAGCTGCAGGGAAAAACCAGCAGTTAAGTCACCCTGCCTGCCCCCCCTCTGGCACCAATTAGAAAAGGAAAATCAAACCTTCCTACAACTGCACACCCAGGGCACCGTCTGAAAAGTCCTCAGTCTATTGGTTCAGTTCAGAAGGTCCAAATCGATTGTCTCAATCGGCACCTGTCTCGGGTGGCAGAGTTCAAGAGGTCTCTGGGGACTGGATCACAGGGGTCTGGTGACTACTATGATATGGCTTATTTCAGTGCTGTGTGGAGTCAGGAGGAGCCACCTAGCAAATAGATCAGTCTGGGAAGGTTGATGTCTCCTTCCCCTCTTTGCCACTCCTTCGGACCCAGTCACTGGTATCTCTGCAGATGGCTGACCCAGTTGCCTGTAGTGAACAGATATTCCAGGGGTTTGCACCTGCCTGAATCACAAGGAAATCTGCTAGGCCTCTGCAGTCAGCCGCTACCTAGCAGGAGGAGGTGTGGCCTGACATCCTTAGGTGCTTGATGAAGGTGGGGGGGGAGATTGTCACTCAGACTTAGCCCCGCCCCTGATTGATGTTGCTAACAGAACAGAACAGGACAACTTTTCGGAATTCTGTCTCTGTTTTTGCTAAAATCACCTGCAGAAGACAGGCTATTCTGAGTTCAAATGTCTTTGCTGCTGGAGGTTTGTATTCGATTACCTCTCTGAGTAGGCCCTGACCTGGAAGCTTTCTGGGTTTGTGAGCAGTGTCAGGCAAATTCTTTACTTACGGGTGGCTTCCTCTGGTTGCCCAGGGAGACAGGGGATGTGGCTTCAGAATATCTAGAAGTGAGCCGTTTTGCTGTTAAAAACAAAAAACAAAAAACAAACAAAAAAAAGTCTGTCGATCCGCCTCCAGGAACTGCCGCTCTGGTGAGGGCACCCAGCCGACCCTTTACTGACCAGCCACAGTTTATGCTCTGTCCACACCCCTCGAGAGATCACCCAGAAATCCAGACTCCTGGGGGACAGGCCTCCAGATCTGAGAGTGGGGGCGAAGGAGAGTGCTACGAGCCCAGAGCTGCAGCCCACAGTTTTGTGCCTGGCTGCACCACTGCCAAAAGATACCCCCGCTCCGCGTCTCTGGGAACTGCCACTCTGGAGCAGTTCCCTTCTAGCCGACCATCATCTCCTCGCTTCCGCGCCCCAGAGACAGCACAGCTCAGGCACTGAGCACCCCATAAGAAATCACCCAACAATCCAGACTCCTGGGGGGAAGGCCCCCAGATCCCCAAGTGGGAGTAGGAGGGAGTGCTGGGAGCTCAGCGCTGGAAACGGGAAGCTTCAGCTTCACTCAGTTTTATGCCTGGCTGTATTGCTGCCCAAGGAGGGCTGCTGCACTGCGCTGCAGGGAAGTGCCACCCAGACGTGACTCCCTCTCAGCCGAGTGCCCTCTCCTTGCTTGCGTGCCTCAGTGTCAGCGCTGACCAGTCGCAGCTCGGGCACTGTCCGCTCCCCTGGAGAAATCACCAAGAATCCGAACTCCTGGGGGACAGGCCCGCAGACCCCCGAGTGAGAGTGGGGAGGGAGTGCTGGGAGCTCAGCGCTTCAAACAGGGAAGCTACAGTTTCACTCAGTTTTATGCCTGGCCATATTGCTGCTCAAAGAGGGCTGGTGTACCCCGCCACAGGGAAGTGCCACAGGGAAGTGCCGCCGTGGGGTGACTCCTCCTCAGCTGAGTGCTCTCTCTCCTCGTTCCCGTGCCTCAGAGTCAGCGCTGATCAGTTGCAGCTCTGTCACTGTTTACAACAGTTGAGAAATAACCCAAGAATCAGAACTCCTGGGGGACAGTGCTCCAGACCACAGTGTGAGTGGAGGGGAGTGCTGGGTTGCCGGCAAAGATATTTAAAGTTTTATACAGTTTTATGCCTGACAGGGGAGTGCTATGGCACCCTAGTAGGGGAGGTAGGTCCAGTTTTTAGAAGGTCACTCCCTTGAAGTGAAGTGGGAGGGCCTTTAATTTCTGCCCTTTTGTTTGTTTGTGGGGCTCTTGAGGCGGTCTCATGGGGGTGGGGGGACTCCCGTCCGCTTGGTGATGGATTTTGTACCTTTTGTTTGCGTCCTTGTGGTCTCAGCTCACCTCAGCGGTGTTGATGTGCATTCTCTTGGTACAGCTCGAATCCTCCAGGTTACTTACTAAATTTTTGTCCCTTAACTCTCCTGGACGGGAGCCTCTGTGGAAAGCTGGTTTCAGTCCCTGGGAATAAATAAATAAATAATATTACATTAAATTTCCTTATGTTATTTTATAAACATGTTAGCTTTTTTAAACCATAAAATTATGTTTTGGGATCAATTTTATTGCCAAGATATCAAATAGAAATGGGTACAAACAAGTCAGTTTGCTCAAATTTTGTTATAATTAGCTTTTAAAGTAATTTACAGTAATTACTAGAAATTAAAATATGTTTAATTATTACAATCATATATTTTGTGTAGTTTATTGTAGTTAAATTGGCCATCTGTCTGATGACTTTTTAATCTGTTGCTTATGGTAACAATCACTAGATTGTGATTCAACACTGACTGCTCTTTCATAAAGGAAAAAAAAGATTTTTAGAGCCTCAGTTTAATGTATCACTTAAAGAAGCATGAAGTTTACAAACTGTTGAAGAAATGGAAGTATATATATGTACTTTTCCATTTTCAGATCATGTTAGATACCCAGAAAAAGGCATTTGTACAACAGATGAGTTGGAGTAAATATGTATATGTCTACATATACACACACATATTTTATTTCTTTAGAAAATGGACTTATAGGGTGGCGCCTGTGGCTCAAAGGAGTAGGGTGCTGGCCCCATGTGCTGGAGGTGGTGGGTTCAAACCCAGCCCCAGCCAAAAACTGCAAAAAAAAAAAAAAAAAAAAAAAGAAAATGGACTTGTATTTTCTGCGTATAGTACCTAATAATACAATGCAGAGTTATCGTTTGAATCCTATTTTTATTACATTAGTATTGGAAAAAGCTAAAGATAGGTAACTAAATTTATCATATTTTTAATTCAAAGCTGTTAGTTATTTCTATAAACTGGGTACAAGTTAGGTTGAAAAGATTAATAGTAGAGTGAAAAACCAGAGACTTGAATCTAAATCGTATTCTCAGAGCTGAAAGTACTACAAGAATGTTAACACTCAGATTTTGATTTTACTTTTCAATAGGATTTAGGTTAAATTGTATTCTTGTTTTCTTCTTATAGTGAGGATGAATGAGAAAAGATGATTCACTTCATAGCAATTTGATTTATAATTGTCTTCGCTCAGTTCTCTAGCAGAGTGAGGCATGGCTATATATTCATTAAAAGAATGTAATTAGAATTTCAATCGACCTATATGTAACTCTCTATGAAAGTGAATTTTTGTGAAAGAATATTTTATCATGATGTAGTGGTACAGCAGGAAGTGTATCTAGTACTCAGCCTGGGCTCAGAACCTTATTTCTACTTCAGATGTGTTTCCTTGTTAGCTTTGTTAGTTTGTGCAAGGAACTTAACTTCATTGAAGCTCTGGGAGTGATACTACAATTCCTCTGCCTATAGTTGAAATTTGTGTGTGTATGTAAAGAGCAAATGAGGAAGTCTATGTGAAAACCCTTTAAATTTGTAAATTGAAGCTTTATTGTGATTGTCATACATAAAAATTTGCAATTTTTATTGTCTTCCTAATATGCCAAGTGCTATGCTGTGTGCTTTATTTAATTCTCAAAACAGCTATATCCTGTAGGCATTGTTAGTAGGCCTATATAATAAATGAGAAAACTGGCATTGCCTAGATAGTGATGAAGCCAGGACCCAATCTTTGTAAAACCCATCCATTTAGCTAGTATGCTTTAGTTGTTTAATGATAAGATAGCCTGGAAATGAAGTGTTAACCATACTAATCATGAAATGTCTTAGTGGCAGTATAGTTCTTTTCAATCGTGTTTCAGTGTTATTTTCATGGCTAGTTATAGATAGGAACAGCAATTTTCTGTGTTTCTCTATTTTAGGGGGATTATTTTTATTTCATTTTGTACATTAGTTACAGAATTTCAAGTTTGGTAAGTATGGAGAAGTTATTAAGGTTTTATGTTGTGTCCCTAACCACCTCCATGTACCATTTATTGGTCTTTGTGGAACCCTTAAAATACCCTTTGGTTTTTTTCCTTGATGACAGAAATTGAAGAATTGTTTGATAAACTATAAAATTGGAGTGAAATAAAATTATACAACTCAATGGTAATTTAAATGGAATTGTTAAAAAAATAAGAGTTGATTTGTCAATTTACACAGGTTTTTGTTTAAGAATAGTATATAAAATTGTTCTGAAAGACCATATAGTTCAGTTTAAGTGTAGTTTAAGAATAGTGCATAAAACTGTTCTGAAAGACCATATAGTTCAAGTTCCTCATTTTATGAATGAGAAATATCAGATGTGAGAAGTAAAGTAACTTTTCCAAGTCAAATGGGAATTTATTGACATAATTTTGTTGTGTACAGAGGAAAAGGAAAAAAGATTGACCTCAAAGGTTTGGTTTGGGCTAATGGACATGAACACGCATACTGTTTGTTTTTTAAAAAGGACCCTGATTCCTGATAAAACCAGCTACTTTTGAGATTGTGGCATATTGATAGATTTTTAGAAGGTCTTTTTTTTCTTTGGTGACTGGAGATGCTGCAAATCATTATTTATTTTGGGATTATAAAGTAAGATAATGAGGATGGACCTCTGGTCTTGGATGAGATCAGTGTTTACCAATTCACCCTCCCTTTCTAAGCACCACTTATAAAATGGAATATACTGTGGTTTATCCATTTTCTTTGTCCAAATTAAAAGATGAGATTATATAAAAGCCCTTTATATAATATAAATTGATCTTCTAAATTTCTATGTTGTCTGCGTACTATCAGAAGGCTATTATTTTACTTCTTTAAGCATTAATTGCCTTTTCTCTGTCTCATGGGGTTATTTGGACTATTTTTTAAGTAGTGTGTTTAAAGTATGTAATAGTCAAACAATAGTCCCTTTTACCTAATAGGCATATGTGACAAATGGAATACAGAAATTGCTCAAATCTTCGTATTTCATTGTGTCTATTCCCTTAGAAATGTAACTCCGCAATTCTTCCCATCGAGAGGTGGAATTCATTTCTCACCCCTTGAGAATGGTTTTGTTTTATGGCATGTTGTTTTGAGAAGTGCCATTTCTGATCTAAGCCATGAAAAACTGAAAAAGCCATGTTCTGTTCTCTGTTTTGGGTTCCCCTGCCACTATCAAAATGTGCCTGGAGTTATCCTAGAGGAAAATGAGTCACTCTGCGGGCTAGGGCCTCATCATAATATCAGCCAGTCCCTTGCCTATGTGCCAGATGTATGAGTGAGCCTAGCTGAGATAGTTGAGCTGGGCCTAGATCAATGGGGTTTACGAGCTGACCAGAGAGAGTCTATTTAGACACGTGAAAAGACAAACAAACAAACAAAAAACAGTTATTGTTGTAAACATCTATGTTGTGGAGTGGTTTGTGACACAGCAATAACTGTTTGAAAGTGCACACACACAAATAATGGTAGGTATTATTATTGTTAGGATACATGTATATGTAATAAAGTTCACAACAATGGTTACGTACATTTGGAAACATTTATGTTAGCTTACATGTAAGGTAAATTTGTTCAAGCTTTTCAATAAATCTATCCCTAAAACAACACCAAAATAAATGAATGAATAAATAAATAAATAAAAAGAAGTAACTAGAGTGATTCTTGTTATGTAAAACTATTCAAATGCATATGGTTTATGGCAATGGAGGGTAATTAATTCAGCCACCTAAATTGGGAGATATAATTCTCTCCCATATAGGCTTATATATTCTGTTTCATGCTTTAGTCATCAACCTGAATAATGATGCTTGGGAGCAGAAAAACCTTCACTTCCATTTCCTCCCTCCCACCAGTAGAAAGTGAATTTAATGCACTTTAAAATATACCTACTGTAGAGCGCCAGTAGACATGAACCAAAACCAATAGCATGACTTTGAGAACATATTAATTGAAACTTCCTGAGAATCAATATAATTTTTTTCATTTTACTTTTTAGAACACAGATTTTTGTCTCCTTTCTTTATTATGGCAAACATGGTTACTTTCTATTTGAGGAAATCCTTCAACATTAAAGGGACTTTGGTTTGTTGAGCTTGCTTTGTTCACATTTGGCGTTCAGACAGTATTTTTTGACTGCAGAGCACAATTAAGCAAGAATGTTTACGTATGACGGTATATACTTGTCCAATTACTTTCTCTATCCTTGTTATTCACGTCGTGGTGCTTTAGATAAGTACATGTTCCTTCACTGCAATCTTCTTATTAAATTAACTTTATTTTCAAGAAGCTCTAAAGATGAAAGCACTCCGGATGTTAAATATCATTTAAATATTATATGAAGTGCTTTTCAAGTGTTACATTTGTAGGTAGCAGGGGAAGAAAAAAAAAAGAAGAGAAACTGGTAAGCAATGTGGAATGGAGGCTCAGGGAGATCTAATGGCAGTCTTGAAATCTGGAGGGCTGCTTCGTATAGGAGGATCTCAAACAGCTATTGTCTGCTGTCTTCAGGGATTTTCAAGGAGATGCACAGGAGGAAATGACTTTGAAGAACAACAGAAAGAACCCAGGAAAAGTAATTTATTCTTTCAAGATAAATTAAATATTCATTGAGTACTTTTACTAGAGAAGGCCCTATCATAAATGTTCAGGATTTTCTAGTTTGTAGAGGACTAAACAAACTAGACAAAAGATCCTACAGTCCTTCCAGTAGGTAACCTCTCTTATTTAGATAATTATTTGTAAATGCCTAAGTCATAGATTCTAACCTCAGTTCTACTTCTGGCACACGGACCTTGCCCTTACTGTTGGAGCTACAAAGTGAAGATGAAAATCTTGTGGACAATGCTGAGTGATATTGGGGAAGATTATGGGCAGCACCAGGCTGATTATGCAAGGTTCCAGGTTGTTTCAACCCACAGCCTCACTTCTTCATGGGAATGATGACCAGAGAGATGTTAGGACATAGCTTTTCCACTCTGCATTGAAGATTTTCTGATTTTCTGATCATTCAAGAGTATATTTTTTTGGGTAAATAATTTCTTAGCTTACATAAACAAAATCTCTTGTCTCTAGGGGTAATTTATCTCTTTGTTCCCATTGGAAATAGAAAATTTTCCCTGTTTTCTGGGTCCTGTTTTATCATTTACAAATTCATATTCTTTTATGTTTATTTTCTTTCTACTAATATGGTCATATTTCATATCCTGGGTTTATTGTTTGTCAATTCCTAGTTTTATTTTTCACTTCTTTTTCCCACATGCAGATTTTGCTCATATTCCTATCATGGACTTCTTAATTATAGAGCCTAAGCAGGTGACACCTTATATTCATTGAGATATGAATAGCTCTGGTTTTATTTTTCAGTACGTTTGAATGTCCTGCTAATTTTTATAGATTCCTATCTCTTGATGATTTAAAAATGTAAATGTAAAATCTATTATGTTCTTTTCTTGAAAATATAGAATGCTATAGATTTTTCTTCTGATAGCACTTTAGTCATAGCCATAGATAATTGAGTCACTGAGTGGATTAGTGGAATGAAGGAGGGGCAAAAAAAGGAAGGAAGGAATAAAGAGAAAAAAGAAAAAAATCTATAGATTTATTCCTTTCCTTGCTTGGCTAACAGGTGTAAGCTTAAACTAAAGAAGATTAATGTATTGACTCGCCTTTGATTCACCTGCTAATTTTGCCATATATGGAGGTCATTGGTCAGCATTTTTCTTTTTAAGACAGGTAGAAAACTGGTGAATTTATCATCAGTTATTCTGAGAAGAACTGGCAGTCACATTTGCAGTACTTACCTTTTCTAGCCTGGCCTCTCCTCCAACTTTAAATTCAACTTTAAATTCAACTTTGAATACTAGTTCTAGCTTCCTTTGTATTCTGACTTATTATTATGTGCACCTTCAGTCACAACTCTACCATACATAGGACTTGGATCCTGCATATTGGTTCCTGCCAGACAGGTTGCCATTCATGAGATTTTTTACTTACTAATTATTAATACTAATCTCTGACTAAATAAGAGATGCATTCCTGAAAAGTTATGTTCCTTGTAATAGTTTATAAATAGAATCATTTTAGATGCATTGAGGTTACTTACCATAAAAAGACTACTGGTCATATGCTGTTTTATAAAGTAAAAAAAAAAAAAAAAATTCCAAGATAACCAACTTATGACCCTCACCCCCAAATTTGTTACTGTCTTTCCTTTATTTTCTATAACGTGTATAAAATTTTCATGACTGGTCACATTTGGGGCTACCCCCATGGCCACATAGGCTTTGTGTTACATAGCTCCAAGGTTATCATTCACAGAGACCACAGTGTCAATAGCCCTCAGAGCTGCATGGAATCTGGAGTTTCAAAGATTTATGTTTTTATTTTTTTAACCTGACTTTAATAAACTCATTATTTTGTTAATTTATTTATTTATTTTTTTATGTCTGTGGCAATTAATAACACAATATCTGACAATTAAGTTTGCAAACTTGCCACCATGTGCTTATGTCAGCAGCGTGCACAAACAACTCTGTAAGGTTTCGTAACCTTGGCATGTCAGTGTCTCATGGTTGTGCTCATTTCCACATATGGTGCTGTCTTGCTGAGTGACATTCATTATTGTTGTTGTATGTTTTTGTGTGCCGTTGTAAGAATGTCAGACTTTGAATTAGAGCAACAAACAAAACTATATTTCTTGTTAAACTTGGCAAGAGTGGAAATGAAATCAGGGACATGTTAGTCCAAGTTTATAAGGAAAATGAAGAAAATGGTAATATATAAATTGATTAAGCATTTTTCTGAGGGGAGAGAAAATGTCATTAGGAAGGGGTTAAGAGTGGCCAGTAATGAGCAGAAATGATGAAAGCATTGAGAGAATTTGTTGAATGTGTCAAAATTATTAGCTGCCTGAAAGAAGCACAGTAGACCAAGTAAACACTGATTAAGAAACAGGAAAATATTAACTGATATCTTGGCTTTGAGAAAGGTGTGCTTCTTGGATCACTACAGTGCACCAGCTCACATGATATTTATTGTCTGTGAGGGAGATTTTAAACCAGTAAACAAATAACTGTATTGGAACACCCCTCTTACTCACTTGAACTGGCCCCCAGGGACTTTTTTCTTTACCTGAAGGTAAAAGAAATATTGAAGAGGTAATATGATGACAGCTTTGATTACCATTCCATACGAAGAATTCCAAAATGGCTTTGAAGGGTGGATGAGTTGCTGGCACCAGTGCACAGCTTCCCAAGGGGAGTACTTTGAAGGTGACTGTAGGGATATTCAGCAATGAGGTATGTAGCTCTTTTTCCAGGACAAGTTTGTAAACTTAATTGTCAGACCTTGTAGCTCAGCTTTTTTGTTTTGAAATCCAGAGGAATAGAAAGAGGGGCACTGCAGAGGTTGTTTTACTTATTTTGTGTGGCACATTAGGTTTTATGAGTCTGTGGCTTATCTGGAGGAAGTCTATCATCTTTGTTCATTTCATAGTTGGTTGTTTTATTTCAACTTCAGCTGCTCTTCCCTTCCATTCCTCCTTCTAGGATTGTTTCTGGATTCTCATTAAACTCAAAGAATCCTGTTAACTTGTCTTTCAGTCCTTAGATTGTCATATCTGTTAAGATGGCTGCAGTGTCTAGCTGATATTTATACTTTTAATATGACTTATTCTGAATAATAAATTGTCAGGAGAGAAAGTGCTAAAAATATTTTATTTAATTCAAAGTTAAGCAGGTAGTTTTGTTCAGATGATACATATGTGACAGAGTTGATTTAAGCACCATAATTAAAGATACATGTACTTTGATTAATAAAAGCTACCTTGTGTTGAATGTCCACTCTTTATTGTAAGAGAACCCATAACTGATTTTTTTTTTTTGAGACAGAGTCTCACTTTAATGGCCCTTGGTAGAGTGCAGTAGTGTCATAGCTCACAGAAACTCGAACTCTTGGGCTTAGGCAATTCTCTTGCCTTAGCCTCCCAAGGAGCTAGTACTACAGGCACCCACCACAACACCCAGCTATTTTTGGTTGTAGCTGTCATTATTTAGCAGGCCCGGGCTGGGCTCAAACCCGCTACCCTTGGTGTATGTGTCCGGCACCCTTACTCAGTGAGCTATGGGCACCCAGCCCCATTAATGATTTTTACAGTAGCTCCATGAGTGATCATTTTTCAAGATCTTCCAATTTCACAGATGAGGAAACTAAGCCTCTTTGTACATATTCTTCAAGAGTCTTGCAACTAATTAGTAGCAAAGCTGGTATTTGAATAAAGCCTTTCTAATTCCAGAAGTCATTCTGTCTCAATCGATCGATGTTACATAAAGCCTATCTGATTTTTAACACAGATAACAGTTACTTTGTTACTGTGAATAGAAGATAATTTCCTCAGTAGATGTTGATCCTGCATTTGAGGAGTAAATTCTACCCCAAAACTGCCATTTCAAGCATGTAATAAAAGACCAGCCAATTTTTTGTAATATATATAACTTTGCTTTCTGAAAAACATTCCTGTACTGTTTCATTGTTGTTTGTGTTTGATATTTCTTTCTCCTGTTTTTTCCCTTGCCGTTATGTTATATTGGATATTGTAATTATAACCTCACTATGCATTCATGCCTATGGTTGGTTCTGCTTTCCTTACCTATTTTTCTTTAGTTGTTATTTGATCAAAATGGACCAGAACATTTCCAGATAACCTCAGGGAATCTCAAACTCTTTTATACTTAGGAATGATTTTGTTATTTGATAGGGCGAAGGTGTGAATGGAAGAAAGACCGTAGAAACTTTGAAAAAATGTGTGATTACATACAGGGGAAGTGGCTTAGAGAAGGAGGGCATTTCTTTAATCCATGAAATTTGATGCTCTGGGATGATTGTCAATTTTTCCTATCTTTTATGCTTAAATGTAAGAAAATGAGGACAGTGATCACTTTTTAATTTTGGTTCCCCAAACCTTGCCCTAGTTGTTAGTATAATGGTGACATGTAGTTTGTGCTTTGTATTTGCTCCTTGGTTGATCAAATCAGCAAATGGATAGGTAAATGTAAGAATGTATAGATAAATTCAAAGCCAGCACAGTGAAGAATAAAAAAGGGTTTATAATAGGAAAAGAGGAGCATAGAAAAGAAGGGAAGGTATAGAATAGAAATACCAAAGGCATAGGAAGTGTGAGGTAATGATGGAAGAAGATGTTTAATTCTTGTAAACTATTTAGAGAAGGAGGTATTGAGTTTGGTGAGAAAGAGATGGGGAGGTCAATGTTTGCCTTTATAATTTTAACTCATCCAAGTACTACTTCTTTCTCATATGGTGCACTTGTGCACATTTTTTAGCATGATGACATTGACACTATATTCATCACCTTTCATTGTAGGGACCCTTAAAAGGTAAACCCCATTTTCCCTCTACCTAAATGTTCCAAAAGACCAAAAATACCTATAAGATGTTTGTGGAAAAGAAGTTCAAATCCTCGTCACAATTAGTGGAAAGTAAGAAATGAAAACATAAAACTAGTCCTCTTAGAAGATTAAAAAGTTGCCTTAGATTTGGGATAATACCTCAGTAATATCAATAGTTTCATCTCTGATGGCAAATCCAGGTTATCTGGGATCTTGAAAATTATACCTTTTGGAATCTCTCTTTAAGAATGTTACTACAAAACTAGATACAAGACTTTTAAAGATTCAATGAAAATAAAGACCCTGAAGTTTATACCTATATTACAATTTTGCTTTTGCTTAACCATGTTCTTACTGGCTGTGTAAATCTGGTAAACCTCACTAACTTATTTAAACTTCAGTTTCCTCTTACATAAAATAGAATAGATCACAATTCCCAGTAAAGGGTTGTGGCTTCGTAAACATACAGTTTATTTATTTATTTATTTTTGGAGACAATCTCATTTTATCGCCCTTGGTAGAGTGCTTTGGTGTCACAGCTCACAGCAACCTCCAAGTCCTGGGCTCAGGCAATTCTTGACTCAGTCTCCTGAGTAGCTGGAACTACAGATGCTGCCATAATTCCCGGCTATTTTTTTTTTTGCAGTTTGGCCGGGGTCAGTTTCGAACCCACCACCCTTGGTATATTAGCCAGCACCCTACCCACTGAGCAACAGGTGCCACCCAGCATACAGTTTATTCTATAGGAAAAACTGTTTTATAATGAGGGAGTGCTATAGAATTAGTTATTATGATGACTAATATAAAAGTAAATATTATAATATTTACTAATTTATTTATCTTTATGACCATTCTTAAAATATCACTTTTTTTTTTAAAGTAGAAGAAACAGAAAGATTATTACCTTTTTAGTATTTCTCTCAAAGAGCTAAGACTTGCTGTCTAGTAATTTAATACTCCTTTCACTGACCCTCATTTATTCATGTGGTTCTGCTCATTAAGCACTGACCATTTATTGCAGCTGTGTGGACTAGGATGTGGACTTAGGCCCACTGACTGACTAGAACTAAAATTACTCAATCTTCTTGTGTTGCTCACAAGGTGTTTTTTTTTTTTTTTTTTATTCTGATTCCTACTTATCAGTCAAATGATAATTTTTCTCTTCAGGAAAAGAATTTGATAATTATTTGATAACTCCTTTTCCCTTACTGCTGCTGGTACTTGTCAGTCTGTCAGAAAACAAAAGAAAAAATATTTATAATACAAGTAAAAAGTTGCATTGAAGCTTGTAGGAATTTGCTTTATATTGTTATATAACATCTGTCCCTTTAACTTGATAGTTATCTCATATTTCCTAGTAGTATTCCCAGGGGCTACAATTCTTAGAATAAGTTATTATATTTTTATTTCTTTCTTAGATGCTGTGTTTCCTGCACAGAATGTAATTAGATAATTTCTGCCTATGAATATAACTGTAAGGACAGACACATAAGACTAAGCATAGTTTGCATAATAAACCCTTCATACCCATTTTGGATGCTGAAGATAAATCCTGTGCTCTTAGTTTTATCCTTAGGGGAACCATGAGGTAGGGGTGTGTGCGTGTATGTGTGTGTGTGTGTGTGTGTGTGTGTGTGTATGTGTCTGTGTTAAAAAGGGAGTGGCCAAGGTAGAGACAAGAGAGGGAAATACTTGTCCTCAGAATGTGTCTTTATTTTCTACCTTCTTTAATGAGTTGTTCTTTGGATTTTAGCTTAATTAAAGTCCTAACAAGGGTCATTTGTCTCTGAGGTCACCAGAATAGTTCTGGTAGCAGTCTGAGGGGAAAGCAAGATTTGAAGGAAGATAACAGAAAAGGCAGTGTTGTGACTCATTGTGTGTGGCTTATCTTCTCAGAGCCATTCTCTTATGTATAAAATGAAAATAATCCCCCTTGTGCAGTGGGTCATTCCTGTAATCCTATCACTCTGGGAGGTCAAAGAGGGAGGACTGCTATATCTCAGAAGTTTGAGACCAGCCCGAGCAAGAGTACGGCCCTGTTTCTACTAAGAATAAAAAATAATTAGCCGAGCATTGTGGAAGGTACCTGTAGTCCCAACTATTTGGGGAGCTGAAGAGGATTGCTTGAACCCAAGAGTTTGAGGTTTCTGTAAGATAAGCTAATGCCATAGCTTTCCAATGTGAGCAACAGATTGAGATGAAGGAAGGGAGGGAGGTAGGGAGGAAGGAAGGAAGGAAAGGGAGGGAAAGAAAGAATGAAAATAATCATGATTGCCTAGTTAGTTACATGATTGCCTTGTGAAGATTGTCATAATTTTTATAAAATGCTGATAACTCTAGGCACTCAATAAATAGCTATTCCTCGCTAAAAGAGTCATTGGATGGCATATGTGCCTATCAAGGGCTGAATGCCAATCCTAACCCCTTGGAAGTCCTCAGAGAAGATTCCTAGGTGCAGGGGGTGCTGCCTGGAGCTTACTGACTTACAGCCATGAAATTGAGGGTGGAAAAAAGAATAAAGAGGAAAAGAGAAAGTGGAATACTGTGATGTAGAATTTAAAGATTAAAATTCTTTTCTCTTGTTATTCTTTCCTTTTAAGTTCTCAGATAAGCTTTTAAAAATAGTTCCTCAGGAATTCTGAGTAGGTTCTGAGCATCCTGAGAGATGCTATCTATTAATGTTGCATTTTAGACAGGTGGTCAAAATGTTCAATAAAATATGTAATGTCCTAGAAGCACGGAAACAGCTGTTTCCTCAAAAAAGAATCAGGACTCTGTAAAGTCGTATTATCAATAATGGCCAGTATAAAAATAGTAGTCTACTTAAATGAACAATGAACAGTGAGATAATGTTGCCATCATTCTAATGAAAAACACAGAGCACTAAACAATGTCCACATGCATAGAACCCTGGTCTGGCTGATTCTGTAACTACCACACTGAACTGTTTTACATTTTTAAAATAAATTTTTAAATTCATCCAGCAGAATTTTCATTTCTTTCTTTGCCATTCTCATCTGTCAGTGCAGCTGTGGGAGTTTCTTCATATGCATGTAGATGGTAGAGGCATGTGAACTACACTCTGACGTAGATTTATAAGCTGGCCTTGAACCAAGCCTTTAGGAATTTCCTTTTCACATAATTGTTTTGATTTATCCAGTCACGGTTAGCAGATAGTAACCTTCAATAGACTTTTAAATTTTGTTCTTAATAAATGATAGGTTTTGTTGCCACAAGGCATAAGGAGATTCTTCATGTAACTACAGATTATATTATATAAATTATATAAATATATATATTATATAAAAAAAGATTATATATTTTCAAAACTTTTGTTGAAACTTAAGCAGTTTTTAAGAAATCTGTCTATACCTAGGAAGTAGCATAAAGTGCTATTCTTGGAGTTGTGCATTTTTCTAAAGACATAACATGAAGGCTTGAGAACAATCACGCCAAATATATTTTACTGTGTTCTTTAATTAAAGAAAATTTGATTTCACTTTTTTTTATAATATGGTCCTCATGAAGGATGCCAGCTGGTAAAACTTACTTCTTATTCATCACCCATGCCTTAGGAAGTATAAACAATGAGTCTCAATGAGAAAATGAAAGCACATGGCGTACAATTTTATTTCAAATAGTGTTGAAACTTCAAAAATATAGCATCACTTCAAAATAGATCATCTTCTTTAATTTCCAAAATTAAAAAATTAAAATTAAACAACTTCAAAAATCATCTTATTTAATTTCAGATGCTTCTTCAGAGCAAGGAGAGTGAGAACCTTTTTCCATTAATATTTTTATTTTTTTAGGCAAAGCATCATCTAATTTTAAACATGGTTTTCCTAAATTGTCCATTATTTTAAACATTCAAAATTGATGTCCTCTCCTGTGTTCAATGCTTTTTTATAACAATAATGGTAAATCTTTCGTCTATTTGTTTTTAATTTTGAATCCTAAACACTGTATAAATCATATGCATTGAAAGATGCAAACGTTTTTTAAAAGAATGCAGAAAACTTTGAAGAGTCTTAATTATTATGTCAATGTAGTATAATAGGGTACAAATTTATTCTTATGTTCTGAGATTTTAATTTTCTTCTTGCCCTAGACAGATGTTCTCACAAATAACATGTTTATAATGAATTTTAATAATTGTTTCACATTATGTATAGAATCTTTCTGATATACATGTAGTAGTTTCTTTTGAGATTTTAATCTAGACCTCATTCTTTCTTCATGACACTTAATATCTCTTCAAAGGAAAGAAATTCAAATGATATTGTAGCTTAGTAGAATTTATCTCACAAATGATTTTCAAATGTCAAGTATTTAAAAATGAATCAGAAGAGATACGGAGACATGCAATTTGAGGGAATAACTAGAAATATTTTTCTTTTTAAATCACCTTTTAAAATCTAAAATCTTTTTTTTTTTTTTTTTGCAGTCTTTGGCCGGGGCTGGGTTTGGACCTGCCACTTCTGGCATGTGAGGCCAGTGCCCTACTCCTTTGAGCCACAGGCACTGGAAACCCCCACCCCCTTCCTTTTTCTTGAGACAGAGTCTCACTACATCACCCTTGGTAGAATGCTGTAGTGTCACAGCTCACAGCAACCTCAAACCTCAAACTCTTGGGCTTAAGTGATCCTCTTGCCTCAGCCTCCCAAATAGCTGGAACTACAGGCATCCGACACAATGCCTGGCTATTTTTTTATTGTAGTTGTCATTGTTGTTTGGCAGGCCCATGCCAGGTTCGAACCCACCAGCACTGGTGTATGTGGTTGGCCCCCTAGCTGCTGAGCCATAGGCACTGAGCCGAAAATCTAAAATCTTAAAAGAACAAAGCCAATGGAATAGAGAAGACTGGTTCTATTATAGCAGTGACTTGCCCATTAGGACTATGGTGTAAACTGGGAAATCCTTTACCATAGCTTTTACTTTACAGAAATTACAGTTTTCTATATGTCATGCTTATAAGATGTACATTCATATTATAAAAAAGCTGAAATGCAACATGTAGAGTTGCAGAAAATCTAACTTAATTACTGTAGCATTAGAGGTGATGCTTCCATATTCACTTCCAAAATAGTCAACTAAGCTGAATATTGGGGTAGCAATCAAGAGACTATTTCGTGCCAGACTTGACCTTCTCTGTCACCACACTATGGCTTCTCTTGGACTCTTGGGTGAAATGATAATTGCATGAATTTCCTTCACCTTATTTATCTACCTATAAAGTGGGATGACAATACAGTAGAATCCCAAAATATAAATCTAGGGTAGTATCTTCAGACCCAAAATTGTGATGTTCCTGATTTGAATTTAGATATGCTTAATAGAGTAACATACTGAAATTATTCATTAACCCATCTATTAGTTTGTATGGTACTGTTTGTGTGTGTGTGTGGGGGGGGGTACATGTATAAGGATTTGTGAGGAGTGGCTACTACTCTTAAGTGACAGACTAAAATTGTTCATGTTCGCAGAAAATAAAGGTCAAATGCAGTTGCCGTGTAATTAAGTCATGGATAGTGTTCTCCTGTGTATTTTTTGTTTACTTTTCTTTCCTTTTTCATTTTTTGATTGCTTTCAGGTAAACTATGTGAATACAGAGTGTCACCACAAGGGGTAATATAGATAGAACACACTGATACCAATTGCATCTTCTCTGTCCTGGAGTTAATTTAGGATCAGCAGCACTACTGAGATTGTATTTCTTCTATAGTTTTGTGTTGTTATCTTGTTGCTTCAATTTTATTTACATTTAATTTCCACAACTATTAAATGTTTTATAAATGACCAAAATATCTTCTATGAAGTTAAAAATCATTTAAAGATGTATTTTCTCATGTTAAGACTGTGCTTTTTGAATACAAAGTTATGGTTTTTAATGACTTATTCTAACTAAATCTACTTAGGATACATTTTATTAAAGGAGTTTTAAGTTCACTGGGACTAATTTTGAGTTCCAATTTACAAGTAAACTGAAGGGAGTCATCTCTGAATCAAAATTAATAAGATATCACTACTTAAGTAGATTCATATTAAAATAAATGGATATATTAAAAGTATCTATCAATAGATTACCATAACATTGGCTACCATCCTTTATTATAGTTTTATATTAAAAATAACTATTGCCAAAATACTCTAATAACTTTTTTATGGTTTTATCAAAAATAGACCAATATATAAATATATGATTTACTCTTTTTTTATTTGTACAAATTTATAGGGCACATGAGAAAATTGTTACAAATGTAAATTATGTGTAATAATCAAGTCAGGGGTATTCAAGTTGTTCCTCAACTGAGTATAATGCATTTTTGTTAAGGATAGTCAATCTTACCGTATCACACATTAAATTTATTCCTTCCAGCTAATAGTTTATACTCTTTAACCCACAGATAGTCATCTTTTCCCTTCCCCTATTCATCTTTCCCAATATCTGTTACTTATTTTTCCATTATCTACCTCCATGTGATCAAAATTTTGCCCACTCATAGTGCCCATAGTCCTAATGGGCAAGTCACTGCTTACTTATATGTTCCCACATATAAGTAAGAGCATGAGATATTTGGCTTTGTGTGCCAGGCTTATTTTATTTCAGATAATAACCTCTAGTTCCATTCAAGTTGCTACAAAAGACATGATTTCCTTCTTTTTATGGGCAAGTAAGATTCCTTTATGTGTATATGTTACATTTTCCTTATCCATCCATTGATGAACACTTAGGTTGACTATACATCTTAGCTCATGTGAGTAGTGCACATGTATGCAGGTATACTTTTGAAATACTGATTTATTTTCCTTCCAGTAGATATATAGTAGTAAAATTGCTAGATCAAATGATAATTTTTGTGAGGAATCTCTATATTATTTTTCACAGTGGCTATACTAGTTTATATTTTTGCCAACAGGATGTAAGAGTTCCCTTTTCTTTGAATCCTTGGTAATATCTGTTATTTTTTTGCCTTTTGATTTACTCTTGAAAGTGCTTGACATTTAATGAGTTCAGCCACAATACATAAAGACTTTTTCACCTGTCTAATAAAGGCTACTTTATTAATTAAATAAAAACAATATAATTTTCTTATTATAACAACCTATTTTCTTTGAGAGGAAGATAAACTTGCCCCTGCTTCTGTGTTTTTACTATGCAACTAATATATTAATATGCATTGTAGAATTTTAAAAAATGTTTAGAATAAAATAGGAAATTGTTTAAATTTCCACCTTTTCTCTCAGATTTAAAACCTGTAAACCATTCATCATATACCTTTCTAGTACTTTTCTATCAATTTTATAATATAAGGCTATATCATATAGAAATCTAAATATGATGCATATTATATTACAATTTTTTTTTTTTTTTTTTTGAGACCGAGTCACCCTCAGTAGAGTGCTGTGGCATCACAACTTACAGCAATCTCAAACTCTTGGGCTTAAGTGATTCTCTTCCTCAGCCTCCCAGGTAGCTGGGACATATAGGTGCTGCCATAATGCCCGGCTATTTTTTTGTTGTTGTTGCAGTTGTCATTGTTTAGCAGGCCCAGGCTGGGTTCAAACTCACCTGCCTTGGTGTATGTGGCCAGTGCCCTACCACTGAGCTATGGGCACTGAGCCCATGTTGTATTACAATTTTGCTTTTTCTGTCTTGCAATATATGTGGAAGACTTACCTTGTGAGTGATGTTGTTCTACTTGATTATTTTTAACATCTGTTTAATATGCTATGAATGAACCCTTATTTATTAAGTCAGTCTCTTCTTTTAGAAGGCCATTTAGGTTTAGTTCCAGATTTTTGCTGTTGCAAATTGTGTGTATGTGTGTGTGTGTGTGTGTGTGTGTGTGTGTGTGTATATATATATATATATAAAATATATGTTGTATATAACATATATATTATATATGGTGTATATAACATATATATTATATATGTTGTATATATCATATAACATATTATATATGTTGGTATATTATATATAGTTTATTTTTCCAACATGGGAATATATGATATTTGTATATTTTCAGAAGCTCCTGACAAATCCAAAATGATCTGAGTTGTCAAAATAAAGAGAATAAACTATGACCTTTTAAGGAGAAGTATCTGTGGTATGCCCATTTAAGGCATAGAAAGATTCAAGTTCCAAGATTTTAAATGTCTCTGTATCTTTCATCTCTGACCCTCTGTGTGAGGTTTCTTCTCAGTGATGTTCTCCTTGTTCTAGAAAATATGGACATCAATTAATTGGCTTAGATTTATGTGGTTCTTACATGTGTTAACTTAATGGAGAAATTCTCTCTTCCATGAAGTATATGAAAATTCTTCAGTGGTACTTCACCCACTTTTGTTATCTGTCTCTTGACATACTCAAAGCAAGGAAGTGGGCAGAGCGTCCATAGTACTGCATGTCCAATACTATGATTGAGAGTCTTTCCCATAACTACATAGAATGGAAAAAGTTCTTCAAAGAAGAAAGACAAAAACAAAAATACAAAGGGTTAGTAACATTTTATATTCAGTGAATATAGCTGAATTATACTTCTAAAGCAATTCATCTGTAATTAAAATACGTGAGAGTGTTTCCCTGCATCACACCAGTATTATATCACATCAATCATTTGAGTTTAATGAATTTAAAAAAAAGTTTTGTATTTATTTTATTTGGTAATTTCCTTTAATATTAATGAGTTTTATATTGTTTTTATCAGTCATATGTATTTCTTCTGTGGATTTTTTGTTTATTTTGTGTTGAGCAATTTGTCTTTGTGACATTGATTTTCAGGAAGTATATATTCTGAATAGTGATTGTCTTTTACCTAGGTGACGTCTGTCTTCTATAATCTACATTAGATCTTTACCCTTTGCTATGATGTACTTCATGACACACTATTTAGTATGGCTTCTGATTATTGCATGTTTTCACAAAAGTTTTGCCTATTACCAAAATTATTAAAGTAGTCTCTAACATTTCTTCTAACATTTTGAAGTCTTTTTAAAATTGTTTTTAAATTTTGTATTTGTATCTTCTAATATTTAGAAACAACACGATTATGACATGTAATACGTGCTTCAGTAGCTAAGTAGGCGAATAGTTATGCTTTGGCTGGTACTGAGGATGAGATTAAGGTTTCCTGTAGGAAGATGTCATAGGTATTACTTCCTAATCACATGCATTAGTAAGGAAGTATCTGTCCCCTGACTGTTATATGGGATCCACTTTCGTTCCCACTTTATGCTCCACCAACCTCAGCAGGTTTGCTTTTGTTCTCAGATTTAACTCAGGTTAGTCACAGGAGACACTTACCACATCTTCACTTGATTGTGTCCAAAGCTGAAGGGGAGACAATGCAGATGGTGGAGGGAACTTCACATACATTCCTTCTCTTTTATCAAGGAGGAAAATCTTTTCCTAAATACTTTTCAGCACATAAACTCCTATATTTCTTTGGCAAGAATGGAGTCTCACAGCCACCTCTGCAAACTAATCCTACTTGTAGATGAATGAGATTCTTAGGAGAGGTTTAAAACCAATTATTATTTATCCCCTAGAGCAAGGGCATTGCTGCTTGACCACATTTTTTAGTATGGAAATGTGAGGAAATAGTTGATGAGTGGGCAAATAATAGTCTATTACACAAATACAGTACTTCTAAGTTTACAGTTTCCCCCCCCCATACATTAGTTTTGTTTATCTGACATTTTTGTAACAAGAATTTTTCTTCCTGTTTTACAGATGAGGAATCAGATCTAAAAAATTAGTGATTTGCCTAATATTACCAATAATAATAGACATGAGGGAACCTAATTCATATATTTTTGTTCCTAGTTCAAGACTTACTACTTGTATACAGTATCATTTAAACAAATAGACAAACAGGAGTAGTTTTAGGTACATGGATGAAACATCATTACTAGAATTTTACTTTTCTTTCTTTCTTTCTTTCTTTTTTTTTGTTTAGATTAGGAGTAGCCAACTGCTTTATGGTGACCTTTTGGTAGAAAGAAATGTGGGCCACATAACAAGGTACATAAGTCATTTCTCATATAAAGGAAACTTAAAATAGGTGGAATAAACCAATTTTCACAAATGAGTTTAGGATAAGTGGAAAACATGAATGGATGGCGTCCATTCCTGTAGGAATGAGATAAAAGGCAAAGATACCTAGGGTATGATGTCACATAGTCCAAAAGTGTATAGGAAACAGGCTTCTAATGGCTTTGAAATGTTGCCAGTTTTTGTTTTGCATTGTTTTTTTTACTTGTTTTGATTTTTACCAATAAGCACAAAATATCAGGGTCCACTCTCTTAAATACTCCTCTCTTTTAGGGGCTATCATTCAACTGTTTTATTGTCTGTTGTAGGAATTCATTCCAAAGCGATCTTGACAGGAAACATATAAGCTCTTACGACTTTAGCTTTCTCTTGTTTCAAGTGATAATGCAGTACTAAGAACATGAATGTCTCAGGCTCTTGTCTGCTGACAGCCAGTCTGACATCCTGGTTCAGATAAATTTAAGTGAAAACAGAAGTGCTATATTTGCTGAATTATGAACATTCTAAGTACCCGAGGTAATAAAAGATGATATGCACAGATCTTTATTATGTAAAAGTTGTTTGATTTTACTCAAAACATCCTTATTCAGTAGACATACTGATCTGCAGAGATGCCAATTTATAATTCCTTTGATGTTTTATGGTCTGTTTTTGAATATCTAAAAAGTGATGAAGAAGAATCTCTGATTTCCAATACTTGTTCATAGGGTAAAAAATAAACAATTGTTGCTCACAGTGTGTATTTTAGATTGACTCCTTGAAAATAGAAATAAAACATTATCTTCTTAAATGAAAATTTTCAAATTTAGTAAGATATCTTTCAAAACCTCTTTATTAAAAATAAATAAGTACATAAAATAGAGTGTCCCTCCTTTTTCTTACTTAACTTTTGGAAATTCTTTCTGCTTATATATGTTTTTAGAATTTTATCTATTTCATGAAGATGAGGAAGAAGATTTAGTTATATGAAGATAGAATGAATTTCGAGGTATTACTAATACATTTAGTAGTGATTTTGAGGTACTTATGATACAGTTAGAAATTATTGTGAATAGGTTAAAAAATATACAAAACCTTGGAGAGATAAATGAAGTTATGCAAGGAGTTTGTTATATATTTTGCTTTACCAAATATACTTTGGAGCAGATTATATATTACTATCATATAAATGATGACTAGTGATTCAACATTCATTTTATATATTAACATTTTGTAAAATACCACTTATACACTAATAAGTAATTATTAATTTGTAATAATTCTTTAATTATTATAAATTAATCATTATACATTAACAATACTTATATCCCCTTAATTATTATAAATTAATAATAATTCCTCTGTACCTTGGAATATTAACTATTATATATTCTTAGACTTTATTTTTTCAGATGTAAGATGATGGGCTGCGTAGACAGGGTCATAAACTCAAAAACTCATTGGGGACCAGAGTGAATAGGGGCTCATTAGTATGCTGGGTTTCTACTCTTCATAATTCTGTCACTTTGGACAGAATATCAACGCTTTCTTTCTGTCCTTCTCTCTGTCTGTCTTTCCCTCATCTCTATCTCTAGTTCTTTCTACCTACCTACATTCTGGCTGAAATAAAATACTGAATTTAGCCAACATAAATCTAGGTTGCAACTTTTGAACTTGGGATAACTAAGATCGAATCCACCTTTAAGTATATGTACTTATACATATGTATATATGTGTGTGTGTGTGTCTACGTGTATGTGTATATATATGTACACACACATATCTATATTTACAACTGCACAAGACGAGCGATTATTTAAGCTTCTGGTTGCCTAAAATTTTATAATGTTGTTGACTTGAAATTCTTAGCTGTCTTTGAAAGTCATCAAAGAGCTGTTAATTTGATGATGAAATACATTGGTTATATGTATGTAAAATTATTAAACATACATATTTCACATGGATATACACAGACATAGACTAAATATACACACTTATTTTAATTTCGTAGAGAATTGGATACTATCATTTGCTTTGAAATTTAATAATATATATTTATTTTTTAAAATAAAAATGAACCCTGATATATTGTTCTGAAGATAATAAGAATTTAATGATTTACTGTAAGGGAAATCTCTCATTAAATGAGGAGTTGACTTATTTCTTTGTATGATTCTTCACTCTTTCCTTTGCCTGATAAAATTCTTAACTTTAAGCACCAGTGAATTGCAGGCACTTAATTTTATTTTTTGTTAATACTTAGACTTGAAAAAAAAAGTAGTAGATCCATTTAACAAAGGATTTTTTTCCCCCTCAATTCACATTCCTCTTTTATTATCTAGTCCTAGTAGTTACAGATATTGAAAAGTTAAGCCTTGATACTTAGGGCTATTTAGAGAAAATCAATTGCAGCTTATGCTAGGCTTAGTAGAAATTATATAGATCTGGTGATGTTTAAGATTATGCTTGGATCATTAAGTTATAATCAGTATTATGTCTTTGAGAAAATGGTTAATTCTGTGTTATCCAGCCTACCACAGAGAGCCTTGGAATCTTTTGGATCTCTCAGAAACTCCAGGGACCATGAACCTTGTTCTTTCCACGGCTGTATAACCTGTACTTACAGTAGTTACTCTCAATATTTAGAACAGTGTCTGGGAAATAATAGTTGCTCAATAAATGTGTTTAAATAATTCTTAACATTGGGAAAATATTTTAAGATGCCAAGTACTCCTTTAGGTTTGTTATCTATTGATATCGATGCCATATATATGTATATCATATATATAAATATTTTTCTACTAGTAGCAAATATTAGGGGAAATAAAATAAGGTAATTGGAAATGTTTTCTTAAAGGTTTTTGATCTGTGGGATGGAAATTTTGCTTTTCATTGCGGTAATAATAATCACCAGGAGACGTTTTGAAGGTTAAAAGAGATCTTCATATGCTTAAAATTTTCTTAAAAGGCCAAAAGGATAAATTTAATATTGACTTTAGTTATAATATTGAATGTGTTGGAAATAGGTAATGCAGATGAAAGATACCCTTACTATCATTGTTTTGTAGTTACTAAGCCAGTAAATACGTGAGTCGATCTAATTATATTGACTTGTTAGTATAAGATCATTAAAAAAAAAAATAAGTTAATTGATAATTCCATACTGAACCTCAGAGTCAAAGCGTTCTATAATAGACATACTCTCATTTGACAATGTGAATGTTCTTTGCATTTACTGGTATTATTATTGCTTAATACTTTAAAAAAAAGATCATTTTGGAATTATTTTTATCCTTTCGATTCCTATACTTGCTTTGAAGATACATGCACACATGTACCCATATACCCATATGTGAGTGTGTGTGTGTTCGTGTGTGTGTGTAAATACACAGATTTACTGAACCAGGTCATCTAATTTCAGTATTTTTAAAGATACTATTTCTTAACTGTGTTGTCTGCAATGTGCCCTACTTATTTATACTTTTCTCATTGTTACCCATATCCTCCCTCACAACCGTAGGGTATTTAAATTCTGATTAATTCTACTTAGTAACTAGTAATGTTGTAAATAGCATTTCTTAATTGAGAACATTATATCATTTTTAGTTATGAAAGTTATCATGTAACAGAATGTTCATTTCAAAACAAGTATCTATTCCTATTTATATTGTTGTGTCCTCCTTATTTTATTTCCTCGTGGTTCATGAGAATGGAACACTGATTAGTGTTTTATATTAGGTATCTACTGTTGCATCAAAAAACAATTCTCACTTACTGTTTTAATGATTACTAGTTTTGCTCGTGAATATTCAATTTGGCCAGGACTTGGCAGGAATGGTTTGCCTCAGCTGGTGGCTCAGGTGGGATGATCCACATTTACAATAACTTACAGGACTGGCACAGTGGGGAAGACTGTTGGCTGGAAGCTCAGCTGGGGTTGTTGGTGAGGGCCTTCTTTTGTTTTCTTATAGACCTCCTTCTCTGAGTTCTCAGGTTTCCTCATAGGATATTGATTTGCTTTGAATAGCCTATTAAGAAAACAAGGCATATAAGTGCATGGCATTTTTATGACCTACTTTTGGAAGTCACATGGTATTACTTAATCCATGCTCTTTAGGTCAGAGCAGTCACCAGAGGGAACAAAGGTTCTTTTCCTTGATCATTAATTAAAAATATTGTAGAATAGCATGTAGAACAGGATATATTATTGTGTTTATCTTTGGAAACCAAAATTTATCATTTAACTATTGATTTCTTATCATGCTATAAAACAAAAATTTATTTCAGATTTCCGAAAATCAAGTCTTTTGGAAAAGTCTTTTGACTCAGAAATGAAGGTGTTCCACTTGTCCTGAATCATTGTGTGAGCACTTATGTGGTGGTCTTCTGCTTTCCTAATCTTAGTGTTTAACACCTTCTCTTGCATATTGTAAGCCATAGTATATGTCTACGAGATGTATGAAGGAATGGATACATGCTCTTATGATGCTATGGTTTTTTTTTAAAGCTTTTCTGACACCTAGGAAGGACCTTTTCTAAGAGATAAGAAAAAAACCAAGAGAATCAATCATGAGCATATGGTCTATGTACTAGTAGATTCTAGGCTGTCTCTCCTATTTATTGTTTCTCTATATCGACAACTGCATGTGAACACAGAAGAGTAACATTATTTTAAGTTTGGGACCTACACAAAGGGACTCGCATTAATGGAGAAATAGTATTGAAAGTTTTATGTGAAAACTCTCAGTAAACTAGAGAGTTAGAAGTTTTCTGTAAGTTATATTTTAGAACTCTTGAAAAATAAAGCAAATTTCTCATAACAATATTGATTTTAAAAATGGTAAATTTGATTTTTTTATTAAATCATAGCTGTGTACATTAATGCAATTATGGGGTACAATGTGCTGGTTTTATATACAATTGAAATACTTTCATCAAACTGGTTAACATAGTCTTCACTACATTTTCTTAGTTATTGTGTTAAGACATTAATATTCTACACTTAGTAGATTTAACATCTACCCTTGTAAAATGCACTATAGGTGTTGTCCCACCAATTACCCTCCATCCACCCATCCTGCCTCCTCTCCTCTTCTCCCCCTCTTCTTTCCCCTTCATCTTGGGCTGTCGTTGGATTATAGCTTTCATGTGAAGTGTGGGTGTTTATAAATTGGTTTCATGGTAGGGCTGAGTACATTGGATACTTTTTCTTCCATTCTTGAGATACTTTGCTAAGAAGAATATGAGTTTGATTTTTGATCTAAGCTATATAACCACTTTTTTCTGCCAAAGGTGATATTTTCATATGATGAATACTTAGTCTTAAGATGTGATTTTGATACTTATGACTTCAAGATATCTTAAAACTTTAAAACAATATTTAAAAAAAGATATAAATAATCACAAGCTTTCCTTTCTTATCCTGAGTGGAAAATATCTAGATAAAACATAATGTTTAGTCTAACTCTCTCGTTTGCTTTTCCTCTTCCTGTATTTCTTTGATGGGATCTGTAATATTCTCAGACTTATCAGATTCATTGGATTTCATACATTTTTCTTTTCAAAAGAAAACAATGGTACTAAAGCTAAAGGTCAGTGAAATAATGTTTTGGAGAATATTCTTTGGAATAGCCTGTTTGATGCTGGTTTTCAATATTTTTTTTTGTAACTATACTTAGTCCTAAATCTATATATTAATTTGACATTAAAATCGAACATACTGCTATTATATTTTGTATTTATTATTTTCTAATAAATGTTTATCCAAATCACAATGAGTGTCTAGTTTGATTCATGTTATTCATGTTAGTGTAGCTTGTACATACACTATCATTTTCCAAGAATATTATGTGATTTAGTCATTCTGTCCAGAAGTAACTTTCAGATCCATTCATTTCTTATTTAATTCTTATATTTATTCACATATTGTGCCTTTCATAAGTATTAATTCACCAAATATATATGTAGTGCTTTCTATATGCTTGGGTCAATGTTGTAAATAAGTTAAGTAAGTTTCTATCCCTATCTATACAGATTATATCTGTATAATCTATGAGAAGAGATTATCAATTTTTATTTTAAAATTCTAGCTGCAAACATCAGTGTTTTTAAACATTAATTATATTTAATTTCTGAATCAGAAATTCTGGCAGGCCAGCGCAGCGATCTCGCAAGTGGCTTGATGTTTCTGATTTTCACCAATGTTTGGAAATTACTGTTCACAGACTTCTAACACACTTATTTTTCTGCATTAAAATCTGAGAAACTCACAGGATACTAGTGGTGCACATATAGTTGCTTTACCTAGTTAAAAGTGAGTAGAAATTAGTAAATTTTATTTCTCCTTGAAGAGTCTATGCTACAAAGCTAATGACAGAAAAGAAACATGTCCAGTTGTCAAATTATCCCTTAGGAGAAAAATGAAATAATATCTATCACTTATCATGCAGGGGTTTGGTATTAAAAATTCAAACAGTATGTAATATTATAATAATTTATTTTTCAATTATAATATTATCTCTGGTATATAATAAAATGTTACTATTATAATGTTGGCCTAATTTTGAGGACTTAGTAGGATAAAGCATTTCTCTACAGTAGGGCTTAAAGCAATATTATAAGGAAAAGAGGTAATATTAACAATCACTTATTAATTTTAATCCACTTTAAATATGTTATCTCAATTTTTATAAACTCTCTTAAATAGGTATTATTGCCCCCTTTTTATTGATCAAGAAACACAGAAATGTTAAGTCGTTTACCACAGCTGGAAAATGGCAGAACCAACTATCAAAGAGCGAGGCTTCTGAAACAACCTTCTTAACTAGATAAGAGTATTTTTCATTGCTGCAGTGGAAAACACATTGAGTTTGGTGTTAGACTTAGGTCAATGGTTCTCAAAGAGTGGTTTCAAAAGCAACAATATCTGTAAGGTCTACAAACTTGTTTGAAATACAAATTCTTTAGTTCTACCCTAACTCTAGATGTGGGGGTCTAGTAATCTGAAGTAGAAAGTCTAGATGTGGGGGCCTAGTAATCTGTGTCTGAATAAATTCTTTAGAACTTTTTAGGTGATTCTAACATACTAAGTTTGAAAGCCAGTTATCTAGTTTAAGACCAGGTTTTTATTATTTATATTTTTTTAGAATTTTAAACAAATTACTAAATGTTTTGAGTGAGATCATTCTTCCTTATGAGGAGGCTAATAGTAGTTCCATCATGTTAGGTGGTTGTGAAAATTCTATGGTAATGGAGGATACAGTTTTGTAATTCTCAAAATACGCTTAAGATATTATGTGCTCTTAATTTATCACAGTAGCCTCTGAAAGTGACTGAAATTTTTCTTCATAAATTATGCCTTAAGGAATATGATAATGCCTTAGAAAGCTTATATGTTAGCTTCTAAATCAGCAGCTTCAATTGATTAAAATTGATTAGGGTCTCGTGGTAGCTTGCTGTCTAATGAAGCCAAGCTTCATCAAGACCCCATGGAGACCGGATGAGGGTGAGTGGGAAATATCTGCCCAGAGCACCCAATTTGGAAGGTGAGCTGAGTAAGTATGTCGCCATGGACATTGCAAAAAGTTCCTGTGAGAGGAGATTAGAAAGAAAATTGGCTGAAATATACTAGTGCCAAATCTTTTGTTCTAGTGCTGCCCATTTCTGGAAACTGGGTCCCATTTCACCTTTTATGTGTGACTCAAATACCCCTATCCTCAGTGTGAATCAGTAGCCATGAGATTTGGGGTGTAGTATAGAAGAGCTTTTGATCAGTTAAGGATGATTTCAAAAGAGAGGACTAGCTGAGTGGAACAAATCCATGTGATGATTTGAGCTCTGAGTCAGAGCTAGTAAGGAGAAAATCAAGGGTTAGGTTAGGCCCTGTGGGGCTGGGTAAATCTATGAAGGCATCTCTTTCATAACCGCTACTCTAAAGTTTAGGTTTCATGACAGGGCTCATGAGAAACAAATAAGAAAACAGAAGCTCATAGATAGGAAACTCTAGGATAAGGGTGTAGGCTATTCCTTCTATGAGTGTCTCTATCTCTGCCTCTCTCTCTCTCTCCTCTCTCCTCTCCCTCTCTCCTCTCTCCTCTCTCGCTCTCTCTCTCTCTCTCACACACACACACACACACACACTCTTGACTAAAACAAAGACTGAATGGGAACAGATGAGATGGTCATTGAGTGAGCCTTTACAGAGCGGTAGTATAACTCACTGGCAGGTTCTGTTTGTCTCCTTTTCCATAGTATAGATGAATATCAAGAGGAAAATTCTGGGACGTGCTGAAGAAAACAGACTCCAGAACAGATTATTTTATATTCTGTTTAGATCTTTCCTACAATTTGCTAAAGAATGCCTTTAGAATCATTTACTTTTGCTGGTTCACATTTAGTTATAGAGTTTAACTTCACTAATGTTATAGAATGAATAAAGGATCTCTTAATCTTATGAACAAATTATCTTTTTAAAATAATTATTAATCCAGTTAATTCTATAAAATTTCATCTAAATAATATAAGTAACAGAATATATAGATATAGCCTAGTAGATTCTTTCCTGCACATTGTGTAAATTGTAGAGCTTAGAAAACATACTACGTTGTCATAGGGAAGCAAGTATGTACTAATGGTGCATGAGGAGGTAACAATTCCCATTTAAGGGAAACCTTTCATTTTTTACAAAAGTATAAAAAAAGAGAAGAAAAAGTAATAAGGATAACTCCACATCCAGTATTTGAGATTGCAAATGGACTTAAATTTAGGAACCAAATGGAATTATTATGTTACACAGCTTAGATATTATGGAACCAAGAAATTTTACTATTCTGCTTAACTTTAAAAGAGTAATAATGAGGTAGTGTCAAATTATTAGTAAATTTAAAACAGTAATTACTTAGATCTTTGAATATAAAATTGTGTTTCTTTAATCTGATATATTTTCCATGTTGTCCTCTGTACATTTTCTTGCTACTTCTAAGTCATAAGGGCAATTGCAGTGTGTGAATTGCACAGACCACTGTCTTCATTTTAATTCTTGACTTTCCAAATATTTTGTAACTAAATATAAAATAGGAGTTAATATGTTTTCAAAATAATATGCCTTCCCTTTTAGTTGTTCTTGGCATGCTCTATCAGGCTTAATTGTGTTGACAAGAGAGGTTGAATAGCCTATGTTCTACTATGTAGAACATAGTAGTTACATAATTGAACATATTGTAATTATTTATTTATGAACCTGTCTCCTCAACTGCCATCCTCTAATTAGGAGAATTTCTTGGAAAGAGCCTGTGTCTCATTTAGCTTCATAGAATGGTAAATATCATATGCTTAATGACATTTTGTGGAATTTAAAACTGAGTGGAATTCCTTTTTTTTTTTTTTTTTTTTTTAAATCCTTTTATGTAGGTGGGGTGTTGAAGATTATATGCTACCTAGGTCTTAATTCTTAAGTGATCTTACAAAGTCTTAACCAGCCACTGGAAATGCTTATATAACTTGTTTTTATTACTATTTTAATTTTGTTCATTTTCTTTTTGTTTTGTTTTGAAGTAAATTATATATGCTAGGAATAAACAATAATTTAGATTTTGGGCTTAATATTTAGATCTAAGGTGTATAAGTGATACTTTAGCCTCCCGAAAGAGTGAATATGTTCTGTTTGTTCCCGTGTAATAATTTATGAAATATAAGAAAAAAATGGCTGAATGAATTTCCTGTTAAGTTGTAATCGAAGTATTATATGAAATTGATATTCAAAGACCTATCTCAGAAGGCTGGCATTTTTCTGAAATGTTCCATTAGTAATGAAATGCTGCTTTCCAAAGACACAGATAACTTTTTCATGTACTTCAGTCTTGGAAGTTATCATAAGAAATTTAATGGTATGCAAACTATGCTACCTTTTAGCTTTATTTATTGATACTCCATCTATATGTACAAATGAGATGCAATCATGTACCAAAGTCAGTTTATCTACTGTTTTATGTTTAGGAATGGGTAAGAAACCCACTTTAAATGAAAATCATCTATTTTATCTTTCTTTCTTGCCTAAAGCCAACAGTTGATTGACTGCTGTAATATGAATTTAAAGGTAACTAAAATCCCAATATTTCTGAAACTACACTATTATATAACCTGTCAGTTCTGAGCGATGCACATAAGAGCCAAATATATTTTTACTTGCTCAGTGTATTGTGAAAAATCTCATGGGGATCCCTCCTCCCCTCCTTGCAAATTCTTCATGGACTTTGTGTTACATCTTAAGGGCTTTGTTGTAGTTTTACAATTAACTTGTCATAGTGAGGAATACACACTGGTGTTTTGTCATAGCTGCCTTCTTATATACCATATTCCTTCAGTGTATATTTACAAAAAGCAATCTGTAGTAGCACTGGATGAGAAGAGTGGAAAGCCTTCATTGTGAGGGCAATTTTAGAAATCCCTATGTGATTTTTGTGGCTACTGCTTCTGGAATGTCATGGTAGGAATGCTTCCAGCTTCTTAATTTACAATCACAGTTGCTTACATTTCTTTCATCTGCCCTGGCTTGTCAATAAAAGAGTGTTTGTTAGTTTTTTTGTTCTTTTTAACCTCACACAGAGCATTTTTTCTTTTCTCTTAGTTTCCTTGAGATGGCAGAGTAAGCTACTTACTTTAGAATAAATTACCTTTTTTTTTTTCTTTAAGAAAGGAAGCCCAGATGCAGCTTTATTTTACATTAACTTATAGGTTGCATTGTCTCAGAGTTTCAAAAGCTTATAATTTTATGAAATATAATTTTGTACTAAATATTACACTGATTAATATTTTTACAGTAGATTATTCTAATAAATAGTTATCATTTGGGTATATTTTAGAGAGGCCTGGTTTTTATTTTATGATTTTTTTCTCATTCATTTTCAGATTACTGTAAAACAAACAAAAGCATATCACTCATAGTGTTCTAAAAGATTATGATAATAAACTTCTAGGTCACATATTTATTTCTACTGAACTCTGATTTCTGGAGACTTGTAGAAGAGAAAAATTATAGTTGGTGCACGTCAATATTCATGATCATTAGCATAAAGATCATGTAGGAGAAAGAAAGTAAAATTTCAAAGAAAGCTAGACAACCAGATATCTAGCCTTCATACTCATGTATATAAGTGAACACACCAACTTTTTAAAAAGTGTATTTTTTTACTCTTTTTTTTTTTTTTTTAATTGTTTCAGGTTAATTGAGGGTACAAAGAATTAGGTTACAATATTTGCATTTGTTAGGTAAAGTTCTTATACTTTTGTTCTACCCCCAAGAGGTGTACTATGCACCCTAACATTGTGCCCATTAGGTGGGTGCACACCCATCTATCTGGCTTACTCTTTCCGACTCCTTGCTGTCTTGTACCCTTGTCCCCCACCTTGACTTGACTTCAGTTTTTCTCTTATGTGGGTATTAGATTGTCTACTGGCTTCATATTAGAATTGAGTACATTGGATTCTCCACTCTTGTGATACTTTACTAGGAAGAATTATTCCAGTTTTGTCTCATTAATCCAAAAGATGTGAAGTCTTGTTTTCTTTTAATGGCTGAATAGTATGCTGTGGTATACTTATACCACAGCTTGTTAGTCCATTCCTGGCTTGGTTGGCATTTAGATTATTTCCACATTTGAGAGATTGTAAACTGAGCTGCAGTAAACAATCTAGTGCAAATTTCTTTATGATAAAATGATTTTCTTTTTTTCTTTTGGGTTAGATGCACAGTAATGGAATTGCAGAACCAAACGGGAGGTCTAATTTTAGTTCTTTGAGGATTCTCCATACTTCTTTCTAAAGAGGGTGTATTAGTTTGCAGTCCCACCAACATGTGTAAAAGTGTTCCCCTCTCTCCACTTACATGCCAGTTTCTGCAACTTTGGAACTTTGTGATGTGTGTTAATCTTATTGGGATTAGGTGTTATCTCAGAGTAGTTTTAATTTGCATTTCTCTGAAGATCAGGTATGATGAGCATTTTTTCAAATGTTGATTAGCCATTCTACTATCTTTATCAGAGAAGGTTCTGTTCATATCTCTTGTCCAGTTGTAGATGAGATTGTTTACTCTTTTTATTGTTGTTGTTGATTAATTTGAGTTCTCTATAGATTCTAGTTATCAGATTCATACCCAGCAATTATCTTTTCCCATTCTTAAGGTTGTCTTTTTGCTTTATTTGTTATGTCCTTAGTGGTGCAGAAGCTATTCAGCTTAATTAAGTACCATTTCAATGGCTGCTGAAGTCTTTGTCATAAAATCTTTCCCCAGTCCAACATTGTCAAGAGTTTTCCCCACACTTTTGTCCAAGATTTTTATCATTTCATTTCTTAGATTTAAGTCTTTTATCTACCTTGAGTCAATTTTTGTAAGTGGTAAGTGGTAAGTGGGTTTAGATTTAAGTCTTTTATCTACCTTGAGTCAAATTTTGTAAGTGGTAAGTGGGTCCTGTTGTTTTGTGGGTCCAGTTTCCGTCTTTTACATGTGGTTACCTAGTTCTTCTGGTACAGTTTATTGAAGAGAGATTATTTCCCCCATGTTTGTGTATCTTATCAAAGATCAGATGGCAAGTAGAGACTAGTTTCGTGTCTTTATTTTGTATTCTGTTCCATATGTCTATGTCTCAATACCTTGCTGTTTTGATTACTGTGAACTTGTAATATACCCTGAAGTCTGGTAGGGTGATGCCTCTGGCTTATGTTTATTACTAAGAATAGTCTTGGCTATAGGTTTTTTTTTTTTTTTTTTCCATACAATACAAATTACATTTTTTTCGAGTTCTTCAAAATATGCTGTTGGTATTTTAATGGGGATTGCATTGAATAGGTAGATTTATTTGGGTAGAATAGACATTTTAACAATGTTGATTCTTCCCAGGAAAGAGTATGGTATATTCTTTCATTTGTTAATGTCTCCTGCTATTTCTTTCCTTGGGGTTTCACAATTCTCATTGTAAAGATCCTTCACCTCTTTTGTTAGGTATATTCCTAACTATTTCATTTTCTTTGAATCTACTGTGAAGGGAATTGTGTCCTTGATTTGCTCCCAACTTGGCTGCTATTGGCATATACAAAGGCTACAGAATTGTAGACATTGATTTTATACCCTGAGACATTACTGTATTTCCTGATTACTTCCAGGAGTTTTGTGGTCGAATCTCTGGGGTTTTCTAAGTATAAGATCTTATCATTAGCAAAGAGCAAGAGTTTGACCTCTTTTGTCCCCTTTTGGATGCCTTTCTATCTTTTTTTCTTGCTGGATCACATTGGCTAGAACTTCCAGCACAATGTTGAGTAATAGTGGCAATAGTGGATATTTTTGCGTGGTTCCAGTGGAAAATCTTTCAGTTTATGATGTTACTCCATTCAGCTGTGGGTTTGTCATAGATGGCTTCAATCAGCTTAAGAAATATGCCCCATGCCTGTTTTCTCAAGTGTTCCTGTAAGAAAAGGATGCTGAATTTTGTCAAATACTTTTTCTGCTTCTATTAAGATCATATGGTCTTTGTTTTTGTTTCTGTTGATATGGTATATTACATTTATGGATTTGCATTGTTAACCTTGGATGAAGCCTACTTGGTTGTGGTATATAATGTTTTTAATGTGTAGATGCAATCTATTAGCTAAACTTTGTTGAGTATTTTTGCATTGATATTCATTAGTGAAATTGGTCTGTAGTTCTTTTTTTTAGTTGGGTCATTTCCTGGTTTTGGAATCAGGGTGATGTTAGCTTCATACAATGTGTTGGGAAGGTTCCTTCCTTCTTAATGTTTTGGCATAGTTTATGTAGTGTAGGTACAAGCTCATCATGAAGGTGTAATAGAATTCTGGTGTGAAGCCACCTAGTCCTAGGGTTTTGTTGTTGTTGTTGTTGGAAGACTTTTTTATTGTTGCTTCAATCTCAATACTTGATATTGGTCTGTTCAAGAGATCTATTTCTTGCTGTTTAAATCTAGGGAGATGGTATGATTCCAGGTGTATGATCCATTTCCTCCACATTGTCAAATTTCTCGGCATAGTTTTTGGTAGTAGTCATAAATGATCTCTTGCAACTCCATGGTATCAGTTGTTATTATTCCCTTTTCATTTCTGATTAAGGTTATTAAAAATTTAATTTTTCTATTTCTAGTTAATCTGGCCAATGGTTTATTAATTTTACTTATCTTTTCAAAGACCCCACATTTTAAATTAATTTTCTGAATGATTTTTTGTTTTCAATTTCATTTATTTCTGATTTAATTTTAGATATTTCTTTTCTTCTTCTGAGTTTGGGATTGGATTGCTCTTCCTTTTCCATTTCTTTAAGATGATTCATTAGATGGTTGATATGCTCTCTTTCTGTTTTTGGGATGTAGGCATCTTGTGTCTTCACTGTTGCCATGTTTGAGGAAGTTAATAATTTCCTCCCTAATCTCTTCCTGGACCCAATTTGCATTCAGCTAAGATTGTTTACTTTCCATGCCTTTGTGTGGGGATGAAAATTTTTGTTAGAGTTAAGTTCCAGCTTAATGTCCTGTGGTCTGAGAAGGTATAAGATACAATTTAAATTCTTTTTTTTTTTTTTTTTAGGTTTGAGTTGTGTTCTAGGATGTGATCTATTTTGGAGAACATTCCATGGGCTGATCATAGAACTTGTATATTCCTTAGCTTTGGGATGGTTTGTTCTATCTATGTCTATTAAGCACAGTTGTTCTAGGATTGCATTTAAGTCCCTTTTATCTTTGTTTAGTTTCTGTTTAGAGGATTTGTCCATCTCTGTATGGGGAGTGTTAAAGTCCCCTACTATTATGCTGTGATAGGATGTCATATTGCTCAGACCAATTAAGGTCTGTTTTATAAATCTGGGAGCATTTAAGTTGGGTGCATAAATATTTAGAATTGAAATGTCCTGTTGTTGTATTCTTCCCTTGACTAATATGAAGTGTCCATCTTTGTCTTTTTTGAGTTTAGTTGCTTTAAATTCACTTTTTTTTTTTTTTTTTTTGCAGTTTTTGGCCAGGGCCGGGTTTGAACCCGCCACCTCCAGTATATGGAGCCAGCACCCTACTCCTTTGAGCTGCAGGTGCCTTCCTAAATCCACTTGTTTTTGAAAATAAGATGACAACCCCTCCTTTGTTGTAACTTCCATTTGCCTAAAATATTATTTTTTATCTCTTCAACCTGAATCTTAGTTTGTCTTTAAGGCTAGGTGTATTTCCTATAGATAGAATATTGATAGTTTATGATTTTTTTTTTTTTAATCTGATCAGCCAGCCCATGCTCTTTAGTGGGGAATTCAAGCTATAACACTTATTGAGAGAATTAATAAGTGTGGTGGAGTTCTAATCATCTTATTTTTTGAAAGTCCATTGTTTCGTTTTATCTTTTGCATCATTTTGGAAGCTAGGTTTTGTTCTTTAGTTTCTGGGTATTTACTTTGCTGGTGGTCCATTGTGATGGTCAGTTTGTAGAATAGTTCTAAGTATTTCCTGTAGAGCTGGTCTTGTTGTGGCAAACATTCTCAATATTTGTGTATCAGTAAACGATTTGATTTCTCCATCAGTTTTAAAGTTTAGCTTAGCAGAATATTGAATTCTTGCCTGAAAATCATTTGGTTTAAGTAGAGGAAAGAAAGATTACCATTCTCTTCTGGTGTGAAAAGTCAGTGGAAATGTCTGATATTACCCTGATGGGTCTGCTTCTGTAGGTCAATTGGTGCTTACTCCTGGCTGCTTGTATTATTTTCTCTATTGTTTTGACATTGGACAAGTTCGTGGCAATGTGTCTTAGAGAAGCTCTCTTTGAGTTGAGATGATCTAGGGCTTGATGTCCTTCTGAAAGGAGTGTGTTGGAATCTTTGGTGATACTTGGGATATTTTCATTTGTGGTATCTTCTAGTAGGGCTTCCATTCCTCTGGAGAATTTGTCTTCCCCTTCTAGGGTGCCTAAATTCATATGTTTGCTTCATCAAATCCCATAATTCTCTCTGTGAACATTCTGCTTATCTCTCTTCTGTTTTGCCTCTTTTACTACCTGTGTTAGCTCAAAAGCTTTATCCTCTACCTCTGAGATTCTTTTCTCTGCATGGTCTAATCTATTACTGATACCTTCCATGGAATCATTAAGTTCCCTGATTGACCTTCAATTTCTGAAGGTCTGCTATATCCTTTATACATTCTTTACATTTTTTATACCTTATTTTGTTCTTTAGTTTCAATCTCAGTGCTTGACATTGGTCTGTTCAAGAGATCTATTTCTTGCTGTTAGGTTCTGGTTTTGGATTTCCTTTAGGTTATTTTCCATATTTTCAGCAATTTTCTTCATTGTTTTTGCATTTATATTTTATATTCCCTTTTTCTCATTTCTAACATTTCTTTATAGGTGGAATCCTCTGCAGTAGCTACCTCATAATCTCTTGGGGAGGAGGTTGGCTTTTTTTTTTTTTTTTAATGTTGCATGGATTTTTTCCTGATCTTTCTTCTTCAAGAGTGTTTTCTTTTTATCTGTCTTTATCATACCATTTCCTTTCTCTTCCTCCTACTTTTTAAGTTACCTTGTCTCTGTCCTTAGGTGTTGATATAGGACCAAAAGAAAGAGAAGAGTAAATAACAAGAAGGCAGAAAAGGTAGGAAAAGATAAAAGAAAAAGTAAAGGGGAGGGAGGGTAAATGTACAGATTGACAAAAAAGAAGATAAAAACAGAAAGAGAGAGACAGGCGTAATAGTGGTGTTCAGCAAGATGCTTTGACCCACACCCACAATACCCAGCCTCTGAGGGGCTGGCTTGGGTGGATAATTTGAAGTCAGGAACTACTCACCAGCCTGAGCAGACACAAGACCCCACCTCTACCAAATACAGAAGGGAAAAAAAAAATCTCAAAACAACAGTTTATTACAGTGGGGGCCTAACACTATACCTGGGGATCAAAGTATCCTTGTCCAGACTAATGCTGTGGCACCCCAGCCTAACCCTCAGAGTGTGGTTCTGTCTCATAAATGGAATATTGATTGATGAAGAATAGATGAGATAATAACAGTATATAAAGAAAATTGAAAATAAGAATTATTTAGGATGTAACAACGGGGATATATATTAGTTATCATTTGAGAAATTTATGTGGGAAAAATAAGTAGAAAGATCTTTACAAAAATAGAAAAAGGGAGAAATGTAAAAAGAAAGAATAGAAGGGGTAGGAAAACTGTAGCAAAAATAGAGCCCTTCTGATTGAAGAAAGTAAAAGTAGAAAGCAAAAATACTATAAAACAACAGAAAAGAAACAAACAAAAAAACTTGGGGGATAAAATTGAGGAAAAGAATGAATAACAGGAGCAGAAAAACTAGAAAAAAATGGATCCCTTGGTATTGAAGAAGGAAACAATGAAAAATTATAATTACAACAACATAAAAAGACAGAAAAATCCGGGAAAAAATTTGAAAAAAATTTTTATAAAAAGGAGAAAATATATATACATATATGTATATTTACAGATGTATATATACATCTTATATATACATATACATATATAAACATTGCCATGTATTGCCTGGATAATGGGTGCCATTCTGGGTTATGAGTTGCTAATCACAACCCTGATACAGCTGTATAAGGTAATGGCTGGAAGCTTCTATCTTGTCTAGGAGACCAGGTCCTGTTTTCTTGATTTCTTTGCCCTGTATGCCTGCAGTGTTGCAGTCTTAAAGTTCTTGTAGCCTGCTGAATAGACACGCTCCAACTTTTCTAAACCGTGTCCTTAGGCTGCACAGCGACTTTCCCAGGAAAATGTGTGTCATTCAAGTCTCTTCACAAGTGGCTGCCCAACTTCACAGGCACACAAAAACTGGCCTTGTACTAGGACCCTGAGGAGCTGATTCTGCAAGGTAACTCTGCCACAATGGCTGCATCGGGCCTGCAGCCTAATAACAAGAGCTCCACTCTTCTGGTGGCTCAGTCCTGGTCCATGGGCACTGTTCAAAATCACTTACGCTTATCCAAGCTCTCCCAAGCTAACTACACCAAATGCACAGGTAAAAAAAAAAAAAAAAGCCTATAGGGTAGGCCCTATCTGTCTGAAAACTGCTGAACCAGCCAGCCTCTGTGGTCATGGAAGTATTCAACTTCTGTGCAATTTAGCACTGCTCCTTTAGTCTCCTGCTACCTCCTCTGCCCCTGGCATATTTGTGGGCAGAGTCTACCAATCAGAGATGGCTAGGGTCCTTTCTTTCTGATCTCACCGCATGTGACCACAAAGGAACTTTCTCTAGGCTGCCATCTTGCTCTGCCCCCTCCCCCCCCCATATTTTCCACTCTTAAATATGTTCTGGAGATTTTAAATTCATAAAAGAAAAAATTCTTCATATTCCTAGCACCAAGGAATAAGAACACAGTAATTTGTGCCAAGGAAACTGTAATATGAAAAGCTTAAGGGCATTATTTCTTCTTTCTGTGGAAATACAAAGTTAGCAAATTATTCATTTTTTTCTCTCATAATGAAATAGTAATAATGCTGACCAGGGAAAAACACTGTATACAATTCTCTATTAAAAATGTGTTGTATATATTATCTAGTCATTTATGAGGCACATGACATTATTATTGTTTGCTGTCTTATGGCTGAGGAAGCAGGTTTGAAGGGATTGAGTCACTGGAAATTCAGAGATGTAATATGGAATTAGATGCTTGGCCCAGTCAAGGGAACTCTGCAGTCTGAGGTGTTAACTCTGAAGATACGGATATTTGTATTGCAGGAGACAATGATGTTGGCACTTCTTTTACCGTTTCTATTGTGGAATTGCTGCGTTCCTCCCTTTCCACTAAGTAAATATTTTCTATTAGTGTTATTACAATGGGAGTTTTTTTTTTTTTTTTTTTTAATATAAAAGTCAGAAGCAGATAAAGCTGTGGTACATTGGTTCCGCAATACAAAATACATGTAAAGTCATTTTCTTTATAAACTATTTAATAATAAAGCTGGTTACATTATAGTGTAAATTGGGTTCTTGTACAGTGTTTTAAAGGAATTCCCCATTGGTTTATTTATTTTATGGCATTGCATTTTAAGTATAAAGCTTCTCCCTTTTCTAGAAACACAGATGCTCTTACAGGTTTCTATTCCCTGTTTGGAGCCAGTGTGAGAGTTTAAAAGCAGTTTCTTAAAGGTGACTTTTTGTCATTCACTAAAATATAGTTAACTAAAATAATTTTAATCCAAGTGTACTATTAACATTCCTATGCTTCTTAATTCAGACTGACTTTAATGGCCTTCATGAGCTCTGATAACCCCCTCAGCATCAGCTGAATAGAAATGTGTTTATGTCCATTTTAGTAGAGGGAATTTCTATCTGGATAAAAAGTCAAGGGCAAGGCAGATTTTTGACAGAATCTTGATTCTTGACAAAGAATCAGTGCCTTGATTCTTTGACATTTGTTCAGTTTTCTAAAAACTAGGAATTACATAGACATTGACCTATATTAGTTTCTATTTCCTATTGACTATCTTGAGTTATGTAATGATTATTTTTACATGGAGAAAGCAACTTGAATATGTGAAGAAATGCTGATTTTATTTTATTTTTATTTATTTATTTTGAGACCGAGCCTCACTGTGTCATCCTTGGTAGAGTGCTGTGGCATCATATCACACAGCAACCTCATACTCTTGGGCTTAAGGGATTCTCTTGTCTCAGCCTCCCTAGTAGCTAGGACTACAGGTGCCCACCACAATGCCCAGCTAAATTTGATTGTAGTTGTCATTGTTGTTTGGCAGGCCTGGGCTGGGTTTGAACCCACCAGCTCCGGTGTATATGGCTGGCACCCTAGCTGCTGAGCTACAGACACCAACCTAAGAAATGCTGATTTTAATATTACCAATTTACAATTTCTATTAACTAATTTTTCAATAATAACATTTTTCTTCATATTTATTCATAATAGATAAGAATTTGTTAAAATTTTAAAAATGTATAGTCTAAAAAAAAAAAATGTGTGTGCTTTTTTTTTCTAGCTCTCTTTCTTAGGCTGAAATGTAGTTGTGCAAAAATAGTTCACTGCAGCCTTAAAGTCCTGGTCATATTCCAGCCTCTTGCTTTACCCTCCTAAGTAGTTATGACTACTTCAGGTATGCACTACCATACCTGGATAATTAATTAATTAATTTTTAATTTTTTATTTTTGGTAGTGATAGCATCATACTATATTGCCCAGGCTGATCTTGAACTCCGGGCCTCAAGCATTCCTCCTGCTTTGGCCTCCCAAAGTGCTGGGATTATACATAGCCATCTCTAGGGCCCACCAAAAAGAGTTTTTTTAAACAAAGAATTTGTAGTGTTTTTAGATGAGTTGGTAACCATTTATTTGAAATCATACATAAACAAATAGAAATCTCCTTTTAGTTCAAAAGTTACTGACATTTACAAGGGCATATATTTCTAAAAATCAATACTAAAAAGCATTTTGTTTATAGCTATTAAATTTTATGACAGTCTTCTGTCTACTCAGTAGTTATCAGTAGTTGCTCCCAAAATTGTGGTTCTAGTAAAGAATAAAAAGTGAATCATTAACATCAGAAATGAAAAATGAAGAAACTGACTGGGATGAATTATGTTGGCTTTAATGACATCTTGGAAAAAGGTGGATTTTGCTTATTAGTACACATGGCCTAGCTGATTGAGCAAGCAACTTTCTACTAAAATAAGTAGAAAATACATAAGAAATAAAGACTATGGAATAAGATGGAAGTAAGATAAAATGAAATAGAAGATGGTTAAATACAGTTAATAAAGAAAATGTATAGGAATATATAATGGTAGTTTCTTTAACTGTACTTTTCATAGTGTTACAAAATTTGTTATTCTTTAATTTCTGTATGTTTCTTAATGCTACATATTTATAAACTAGTAGTTTCAAAAATTCTATAGTCATTAGGTATGAAAAGATAAAGTGATAATAGTCTTTGCTTATTTAGGAAAAAATAAAATTTGTTGAGTCTTTTTTGTTACATATTTTTATATGTATTGTTCCACTTTAGTCCTTAGAAATGAAGTAAGTAATATTTTAAATTACCATTTCTATATATTGTGAAATAGAAACTAAGAGAGGATGCCCTAAAATAGTTGTTGTACATTTTAATAACTAACTAGTTTAATAACGAACTAGCCAATATTCATTTCACATAAGAGAGAATGTTGAAGATATATATGAAATTTTATTATATGGATTTCTTTCAGACTTAGTGCTGTATCTTTAAAATATTTTATTACAAATTTTAAAATATTAGTAAAAATGGAATCTAATCTTAATGATCTATTTCTGTTCATTTAAATCTTCCATAGTTTAAGCTTCTTTCACTATTTTTTGCATTATTGTAAGCCTGTACAGGATGCAATGTTGTACATTTTCTTAAAAAAACATATATAGTGATGAATATTAGAAATATTAATTTTTATATTCATTTACCAACTGTAATATTAAAATAAAATCATGAAATATGGGAAAAATAAATTGTGTTCTTTTGATTTAAAATTCTCAGTGATTGCATTTTGAGGTAGGATTATTCTATGCTATGTCCTATAGTCATTTAAAGAAAAAGCTGCCAGTCACCTATTTTTATGGTATTGATAAATTTGCATCAGTTTATCCCTAACTTGTGTCAAGATTTTTACCTGAACTATTGTACAGCCTAACTCATGAAATAGGATGACACTCAACAATATACAAGGGGATTGAATACTAGTAGCTCTGCCCATTAACCAGCATTTAACTAAGCCAATTCTGACTCATTAATAATTCAAATAATATGCAACCTATAAAGTATTTGGCCTACTTAAAATGAACATTTAAAAACACCTGTAAGATATTTAACCTGATTATAATTAGTTAACTATATTAATAGTATTTCCTATGATGTTAAACCATGAAAATGAATATAATTTTTCATCAAATAGTTTAATAAAGTGATTTGCATGCAAAATGAATATTTTAATTTCATGCTTTTGTCTTGTTAAGGAGACCTATTAATGATATACTGTAAGGAAGCTTGAAAGTGAAGAGTGTACCTGAGGAATATCAGTGAGAGAAGGTAACTGGCTGAAAGAGAAAAAGTTAAAAAAGCAAAGGAAAAATAATAATGACCATGTTCAAAAGAAGCAAGATCTCCAGTGGCAAGGGCTTCTGCAAATCTTCTGCTTTGCAGGTCTCCTGTGGAACTTGTTACAGAGGGGCTCAGCTTGCTGGGGTCACCAGAAGCCTCCTGGGGGTTAACAAGTACAGAGATCACTTCTTCCAGAGGGAACACAGGCAGGGACAGAACTGAAGAAAGAGGATGAACTGATGAGGACAAGGCTATAACGGAGATTAGACACTTCACAGATTAAACCATGCTCTTTGGAGTTTTGAGAAGAACAGCTAGTGGCCCCCAAATTTCCTATTGGTGCTCAGGAGTAGCAATAAAATGATAGCACTTACAGAACAGGCAAATGGACATTTCTATTTGAAAACTATACAAGTAAGAGCTACTCATGTAATATTTAATGTAGGTTATACCATGTGGGATGTTTGTTGATTTAACCTTCTAACATCACTTTTGGTAAGATTATTGTATTCTTTTTTAGAAATTGCCAACACCTCTGCTGAAAGTCAAAACATTACAGGACAGTATTATAGACATCATCTTATAAGAAAATTGGATGAAGGGAATTTTTGAAAGAAGACATTTATTATAATTCTGCATCTGTTTTTTAACAAATTAGGTTGTATAAATCAAAAAATGGTGTTCTCTCTTGCATGCTTGCGTGTACACACATTCTTCTTCTTTTTTTTTTTTTTTTTTGACAGAGTTTTACTCTGTCACTCTGGGTAGAGTATCCTGGTGCCATTGCTCACTGGAACCTCAAACTCTTGGGCTCAAGCAATCTTCCTGCCTCAGCCTCCTGAGTAGCTATAGGAGACTACAGGAGACATTCTTTCTTTTTGATGACATTTGGCATAAGTTACTAAAAATAAAATGAACTATCAAGCAAAATATTGTTAAACATTTAAAAAATAAAAGGAAATAAATTTTTCTCATGGGTCAGAATTATCTCTATTTTAGTTTTACTCCTAGTGTGCTGGTAATACTGAAGTTTAACCCTACAACATGAATTCTGGAGTGTTAATGACACCATTAATTCTCTGAAGATTTAATCTAAAGATATTTAGGAATTATTATCAATAACTTTAAGGATTCTCTTCTGTGACAGTTGATAAAAACACTTAACTTTCAGATATTCTTATTTTGGTAGATGAGGGAGAATTATATATGAATAATTTTATGTACATGTATAACACACTTTCTTCCAATCTGATACAACATAGTAAATCTTTAAATATTTTAAAAATGGTTGGCCCTATAGCTGTATTTCTTTTTTAGTTGATACATGGTTAATTTATTTTATTATTCTTGCAGAACAAAGTCTCTTGATAATCACCCACATTTGTAAACTGTCTCCCTTCTTCCCAAACATTACAGTTGCTATAAAATGCTAGAACAGGTGTCCATGAATAGGTGTTTTCTATAATTAAATGTGCTTACATGCTTCATGTTTTATTAGTTTTTCATCTAAGTATTAATATGTAGGGAAGAGTCTACATTAATAAAGCATGAAAATGTTTCATGGAAAATGGTTGCTAAAACCACAGATTATGGCAGAAATAAAATATTCAGAATTCAAGTAATGTATAGTTTAAAAGAAGATATATACATTGGTGCGCTTAAAGAATTTTTGCCCACCACCACCAAGAACAGACGTGTTGTCATTATTAGACATTGTTTTAGATAACTGCAAGTGGTGTTAATAATGTGTAAAATAAATGTGACTCAGACAATCATTGTTATAAAATTGGCTATTTTCAGATATAAATCAAGTCAAAGAAGTTTTTGTAAAATATAATTTTGTTGTTATTGTATATAATACTGGAAAATGCTTATTGGAGATTGGCCAATGAATCACAAAAGAATTATAGAGATAATCAGCCTTATGAAATACTGTATGTTCTTTTCTGGAATCTTCTGTGTGTTCATTTAGTTTGCAGATGTTTTTAAGTTTTGGAGATTTAAATAAAAAGAACTAAGATGTTCATTTATACCAGGACGTAAGGAACCGTATATATGGAGGAAATTTATGGATTTTTCATGGAAATAAATGTGGTCTAGACTTATAATATTTTGTATATAAACTATATCAGCTTACTCTGAGAATATTACAGATGTGTTTATGATGCTTGGATATATTTTTAAGATAATTACTGATTTCTCGTAGGCTATACTGTGACTATCAAACATTTGGATTAAAAGTAAGTATATACATTGATTCTAGAGTCTGATGAAGCTCATTGCTTTCTGTGAGCCAGATTTTTCAGAAACTTTGGTGAAAGTGAATCAAGTAAGGGCTGAATTTCTACTTTTCCCAATTTTGTGTGCTAAATTAAGCTTGGAGTTTAATAAATATATAATATTATAGGAGAGTAAAGCAAGGAAGTTACAATCATAGATACTTTATGAATTAGCTTTTAAAAAACATATTTCATAAATCTTACACTATATAGTGATGCAGGAAAATTAAATAGGAATATTTAAAAAATATTTCTTATATATAATAAGTCTCTCAGTTTTCTTTGATACTGGTTAGTTAATATTTTTCTATCTTCTCTTTAAAGCATAGAATATTTCATTCACTTATTTTTAGGTTGTCTGTATTTCTAAAAAAAAAAAAGAAAAGAAAAACGCTTCATACAAAATATGCAATATGAAGAAAATATCAAAGAATATTTTCAAAGAAAAATATTCTTGTATGTTTTTTTAAAATGTGTACATACTTTATAATTCTCATTGTCAATTTATTCTGTTACATTTTCTGGATTGAAGTCATAACCACAGCAATTTTCAGATGAGTGTTGAACCTGAAAATTATCCTGATTTTTTAAAAATGTAATTATTATTTTATTGTAGATGAAAGTTTGAAATGATTAATAATTTTTCAGTGGACTTCATATTTGTAATCTTGAGAAATACTTTAAAAGTTATGTGGTTCTTATGTATATATTCATTTTAAAATGCCAATATTAACAGAGTTACCTTATTTCTGAAGAGTCCAAGTTTGCTGCAAACTTGTCTTTGGTTCAGAATTACCCCACTTGAGCAATCAATTATAGAAATTAGTATATAAAAAAAAAAAACAATTGAAGTGTACATTAATGAGATAAAAAATATTTTCTCTGTTTATGAGAGTGATAATGAATAATATTTCTTTTCCTTACTTCTGCTGTCTTTCTTTTAAAATAGAGGTTTAAGACTAGATAATACCCTGGGCAGGGTCTTTAGGAACTAATTAGATGTTTACTTTAAGATGACTGAATGAGGGTGACGCCTATGGCTCAAAGGAGTAGGGCACTGGCCTCATACACCAGAGGTGGTGTGTTCAAACCCAGTCCTAGAGAAAAACTGCAAAAAAAAAAAAAAGAATGACTGAATGAATGGCAAAAATGCTCATGTTCATATTAATATTGATAGCAATTAATGAAGCCATCAGAAGTCTAAGCTATGATTTAGGCTTACATCCAAGTGATACTTTTGTGCTATTTTTCTGTTCATTTTTGTTTTTTTTTTAAAACACAAATGAGAAGTCTTTTAGAGGAACTAGTATAATATTGGCTCAGTTACCAATATGTGTGTGTGTGAGTGTGTGACAGTTATTTAAAATATATTCTTTATGGTTTAATATGAAAAACTTACTGTTTCATAAGATGTGGAAAACTAAGTCAAACATAATCTTAATTGTTATGGGAATTGTTATTATACTTTCATATTCTTACTCTTTCATATATTTACTCTTCATATTCAATCAAACATCTCATAAATAATCCCACTGAAAAAAATAAATAGGTTTTTTTTTTTTGGTTTTTGTCCGGGGCTGGGTTTGAATCCACCACCTCTGGCATATGGGACTGGCGCCCTACCCCTTTGAGCCACAGACGCCACCTAGGTTTTGAAATATTTAAGTTTAGTTGGAAAAATTGTTTCTGTGTCATGGACCTATGTATTTACTTACTGATTGAAATATTTCAACTGAACAGAGACAGAAAACTCTGATGGATATGGATTTATAGAAGTTTTGAAAACTGAACTACAAATCAGTAGTTTGGATTTTGTTTTCTTTTTGTCTTATATAATTATGCTATTGATGAACATAGTGTGCCAGAAAGTGTGTGACCACCAAAGAAAACAACACTGCATTTTTTTCTGCCTTCATTTGGAAGAACTTTAGAGGTGGTATAGCCTCTTGGATGCAGCTCACGATATTTCTTGTTCAAATGTAGATGGAAAGGAAAACTGTCTCTGGTAACAGCAAAGATAATTGGACTTCATCTGGACTTCTATCTCCACACCTGGAACACCACAATGCTTGCCTGGAACCATCAAAATGCATGACTGATGACATTTGTACAATATGAAGTTAGAATTGCATGTAGGGAATTCTTAAGGTGATTTATTACTATAAGCAACAGCTGCTAAAACTACAACTTACTTCACATGAATTATCTGGAAATAAATTTAAAATGAACCATTGTGACATAGGGATAAAAAGACCTCAAAGGAACTAAGAAACATTTACAGAAGATGACAAGAAATGTATACACAATTTAAGAAAGGAAAAAACTGTATTAAAATTGTAATAGTCAAAGCCATGTTTGACTTCTTCAATTATAAGAAGTGCTCAAACATGACTTGTATTCATCTTTTGTTATCAGTTTATATCATTACAATATTAATACAGCTTTTTTTTTTTTTCCTTAAAGTGTGTACACATTTTTTGGCACCCTCTGTATTATACTTCTTTTTGGTCTAAACACACCCAAAACAATGCAGATTGTTAAGTATCAGTATCCAAAATATGATGCCTCTGTTTTAAAAAGACAAAAAAAAAAATTTGTATTTTTGTATTGCATGCAGCAAAAAAGAAACCCATGATAATTTCAACGTGGTAGATATTTGTGTGTGTGTGTGTGTGTGTGTGTGTTTTTTTTACTTGTCCCGTTTTTAATGTTCCCTTCTTATTAGTATCTTGACAGAAGAGTAGTCCTGATGACCACTTATTGGAAACCAATCAGCCATATCAATCCCCCACATTACATAAAGGAGCAACATGAGATAAACGCAGCTGGTCAGCTGTGCTGTTACTAGACTGACTCTTCAGCTGGTGACTTGAAGAGAAGAGTCATCCTCTGTAGTGATGGCGGAAGACAGTGAGTTCTGAGTGGATCACATCTGCTCTGAGGATGTTGTAGTTTCTCCTCCTGGCTTCCAGATCTTCATTGGCACCATCTTATTGCTCATCTGGGTCTCAAGCCTCTGGCAAATTCCGTGATCTAAGCTACATGACTTTAATGTAGTTACAATAAGTTCTGTTTCCAAGAAGTAGCCAGATACCATATCTACTTTTGCAAGTAATTACCTTGACTGATTACATTTTAAACTTGTTATTTAATTAACTATAAGTTGAATAGTCTTCTGTTATTTCCAGGGAATGCTATTTGTGAGCAATTAATTGCCTGTCCTCCAAAAAATTTCTGAAACAGTTGAGAAATTAACTTTTTAACAATCTATGTCTGTTCATGTGCATATAGTTTTAATTTTTTTCATGGTAGTAAAAAATGTAATATCTTCCCTATTCAAAATTTTTTAAATGTGCTGTACAAGACTATTAATCACATGATCATTATTGTACAACAGATCTCTAGAACTTTCATCTTGCATGACTGAAACTCTATACCCACTGTACGTACAGCAATTCCAGATTTTCCTATCCATGTCAGGAGAGAAGGTCAGAGATGTAGTTTGGGCTCTGAGTGTCTGGCCAGGTGATCTGGGATTTTCTCAGTTACTACATGAGGCCAGGAATCTTTAAAGATTTCTGGGCAAATGGATATTCATGTTGTAGATGTAAATTGATCATATTTACTATATTAATCCTAAATTAAACCAATTATAGCATTGTGCAATTAATACCTACAGCTTTCAATTGTGGAGGTTTTATTTTCATATAGTACACTTTGACTGAAACTTGAGCAGAGTAAGACTGTGTCTGTGAAGCAGTATCATATAATCCATAACTGGCTTTGATAGGTGGACTATGAAAGTAGATCTTTTTTTTTATTATTATTAAATCATAGCTGTGTACCTTAATTGTTCTATTGTATTGAGGATAAATGAAAAAGAGACAAGTTTAGTTATAGCAACTTAATGTGGAGTGTGTGGGATACCTAGAACTTATCATAAAGTTACTCCAAGATATAGATTGTCTCTTTGTACCTTGTAACTGAAATTATTTAGAGCACTAGTAATGTGATTTTACTTAATGATTTCTTCTCCACCTTCATATACTCTTGGAATTTCTAAACTTTTATCCATTTTACTTTAGGGCAATGTATGTGGGATAATTGGTGTTGCATGACCCAGGCAGGGAGTTGTGTATGAAAGTGACTTTCAAACTGTTACAAACTGAACTTAGATTTATAAAGTGTGAGACCTGGAAGAATTATTAGGTCTTATTTAACCCACTAGTCAAATAACTGATGAAACCGAACGCCTAAGGAGGAAAAAGTTACTAGTTAAAGTCATGGTTAAGTGTTGGTATACTATGGCAATATCTCAAACAGCAGATTCTTTATTACCATTATGAAAATATCAAAGAGAGGGGAGAATGTTATAAAACAGTATCTGGACAGGATTAAGATAGTTGGATTTGAGGAAACTTCCACAGTACTGACTCTTTGGGTGTGGTACATATTCTCAGACTGAGCTCAGTATTGTATATTCTTGGACTGGGCAGGAACTGAACAACCTGGGAAATTATTTTAGTAAGATGAAATAATTGTGGTTGTCAAGAGAACCTGTGGCTCATAACTCCTTTGAACTGTATTAAAGGGTTGCCGCATTAGGAAGGTTGAGAACCCCTGGTGTACACATTATCAGTGAGAAGGGGGAAAGGAGTAGACAGGGCATGACAGGAATCTCAAACCATAGTAACTGGAGAGAGGATGTATTTCATTAGTGACCTGCCTGTATCAGGTAATCTTAGGGACTTTTAAGAGTTAGACATCTAAGCCTTAAAAAGGAAAGAAATTCTTATTCATGCTACAAGTGGAATGAGCCTTGAGGACATTGTACTAAGTAAAAAGATTCTGTCACAAAAAGACAAATGCAAATAAATATAACTCAACTTATTTGAGGTATATACTATAGTTTTTTAAAAGACTGACTGAAATCATACTGTTTTCAAAGGGAACAATGGACTCACATTTGTATTGTATGACATGTATGGAAAACTGTAGGGATAAAAGCTATTAAGTGTAGGCTTAGAGCTTTGCATTATTAACTCTAATGGCAACAAATCTTCCTCTTCCAAATGTTTGTGATGTTAGTAAGAGAAAGAGAGAGCTCTTTTCACAGTATTCTCATTTAGCACGTGGGTCATTAAATAGATCTCATTGTATATGGGGACCAAATAAGGCTTTTCTATCATGGTAATAAACATGACCCCTGAGAAATTGTTTCCTTTTGGAAAAAATCCTACTCTTGTTGCAGTGGTAGCACGATTGACAGTGATGGATTAGAAAGTTTTTGGAGTGTTCTTTCTTAACTAAAAGTTAATGTAGACCTAATTCAGTCAAATGTTTCACTGTTGCTGCCAAGAAATAAATGGGTCAGTCATATGGGATAGTAAGGAGGATATTATGTATTTGAAATTTTGTACTTTAAAAAAATGTTGGACTAGAAGTCAGGAACAGTATAGACCTTAATGCTGAGCTTCTGTGTGCCACTGGGCAAAGCACTTAAGTTCTTTTGTCTCATGCATGTTTCTACAACAATTCTTTTAAGGCCTGATAATTATTTTAAGAAATAATAATACTTTTACAAACTAAATGAAATATATGGTGCTTTAGCATATTGATGGAAATATATAAGAGAAAGATGATTAGTGATAATAATTAGCTTACATTATGATTAGGAAAATAAATCAGTTGCTAACTATATGGATTAGTTAGTAAAAAATTAGTATAAGAAAGAAAGTACAGCATCCCCTATTCCTGACATTTTTTTTTAATTCTACCATGAAGGTGGAAAAAATTACCCTTTTTCTACCTAAAGAAGCTTTAATAGAATAAATGGCCAGGTGTATGTGTTCATGAATAGATTTTTATTGAGCACCTATTAATGTTTTGAAAAGGTCTTTCTGACTGTGTAATGATTGGTAGACTGGGAATGGTAAAAGTAACCCCAGGCAGGAAGCTACTGATATAGTCTACTTTTAAAATAATAAAGTATAATTCGGGTAGTCTCAGCTGCTCAAGAGGTGGAGGGAAGAGGATTTCTTGAGCTCAGGAGTTGGAGTCTGGCCTGAGCATGGTAAGAATCTCTGAAAAATGTTTTTAAAGTGTAAAAAAAATGAAGGCCTAAGATAACTGAACCCAAGAAATTCAATCAATTTGTGTTATGTGGAATCCCACTATGTACAAGTCACTGGGGTGATGCTGGTTCTTACCATTCTGAGGTCCAGTGTAGGAAGGGACTAGAAAATCTTGTATTTTTTCTGCTTTTAGATGGAAGAAGCACTTATGAGATATAGCTGTTAGGTCATGTCTTTTCTTCCTTTTTTATTTATTGTTTGAGCTGCAATTAGTTGGCCACAATTTATGTAAATCATCTGAAAACATAACAGAAGATACCTGCAAAAGGAATAGCACATTTGATTGACTTAAACCTTTTTAATTTGGTGTTTAAGATCAGTCTGGTTGGATTTATGTATTTTTAAATAATATTTTACAAATATTTCATTATTGAGATTAATTTCATAGGTAGACTGACTGAAAAAAACTTACTTGGTATTTATTGTACCAGGTTACAGTTATGATTTTTATTCCCCACTGTTCTATAGGTTTTACTTTTGGTAGATCACCTGTGCCCTATTTAATTAAATTGAAGCTTGTCATCTTCTTTTGAAACCATTTTGTCCTAAGTGGTTATCAGCAACATAATTTTGGGATGATTGACTGATAGATTGAAAGAGCTCAAGGGTGAGGAGGGAAGGGGGCTTATTTGTAGATGATGTAAAATAGCTTCAAAAATAATGGTGCAAAACAAATAATTTTATCTAAATAGATTTCTAATAGTAATGCACATTTAGTTTCTATCATTTAAATCAGAAATAATTGATTCAGACAAATACCGTATATACTCGAGTATAAGCCGAGTTTTTTCGGCACAAGATTTGTGCCGAGTTCGGTTTTTTGGCACAAATTTTGTGCTGAAAAAACTCGGCTTATACTCGAGTATATACAGTAATTGGTTTTTTATACTTATCCAAAGTCTGGTGATATTAATTTTTATATTTCTGCTTGATTAGTTATAAATAAATAAGAATAAAAATCTCATTTACCATAGTTAGGGTTGAACATGTCAAAATAATTTTGGCAGCAAATTTACTAGTTCTAAAACAAACCATATGTTTACGAGGAGGTATGTATTAACAGATATTAAATGTCATACAAATACTTCATTAATTTTACATTAATAAGCATTCATTGATAGTCTTTCACACTTTAATTGCTTTAGTAATTTTTTCCCTAATAAATGTTAGCAGTCATACAATGCTAAAATGTCACTGTGTTGTATTTATTGGCTGTAGTTGTTATAGCTGAACACCATTTCATCTATACGTGGGCCCTTATGAAAGTTTTGGGATGCATAATAATCAAGAAATGTAAAATCTGTGCAGACAGGAATAAATGAGGCCCTCCCAGCAATACCAATAAGCCAAGCAAGTTGAAAAGTGCACAGGTGAATCATAATGCTATGTTTTCTGGGAGTGAAATAATGGACCATAACAGAGTCTGTCTCAGAACTATTGTAGTGACTCACATAATTACAAAAACAAATAAGGTTGAAAAGTAAAAAGATATTCAAATAAAATATATAAATATTTGGGTTAACATTTTATTCCATGGATTTATCAGTTTGTCAGGAAATGATATTCTAAACCATGTTAATATTTAGTTGGTTTTTAAATCATTATTTTAATTAGTTAATAAGGCTCTTTTTGTAAAATAGAAATCAGTCTTTAAAATTTTTTTAACCATTATATATTTTTACTCTAGCAAGAACAACAATACAACATATATCTAATTCATATTTCCTATTTGAAACAGAGCACAAGATAATAGAATTACATACTAATTTTAGTATGAGGTAACTTGGTTAATATTTGTTATAAATTTAAAATATATTGAAGTTTTATTGATTTTATGGTGTTGGAGAGGCTTAGTATGATCACATTATACAATAATATAAAAGTTAGGGTAACATATAAAATAATAGAATGCTAAAATATGTACTTGTTTTATATTCTTTAGGTAACTTTATTCAGACATATGGATTCATAAAAATTATTATTTAAGACCCTTTATAATAAATTTGTGAGCATTAGAGTCTTGTTTACCTCTTAACTATCTAGGAAAATTTTTAAACTCAAGAAATAGGATTGGGGATAGAAACAATTTATTTAAAAGTATGTTAAAGCCTTAAGGTAAGACAAAATTCCTTAGCTTATTTTGAGTTGGAATTTGCATTTGAAATAATATTCCTGGATTCTTTCTAACTTTGATTTGCACTACTCCTGAACTGTGTCAATGTGTGGAGTGTACCTTTATCTATAAATCTTCCTACATGTGTTTTTGGATGCTCATTCATTGTTTACCCACATGTGTGAAATTCATATTGCAAGAAAGTAACAGGTAATGCTTCTTTTGCTGGGATGTCCTTGTGGAAATATTCAATGTGAGTTCTTAGGTTGATGAAAAATTCCAGTTTTGAATTTCTTTGATTATAATTTAAAACTGTGTACACTATTGAGAAATGATAAATTCAGTCTACTTTGTCTTCTCTTGTCAGGTGAACATTGGCTATGTGGGACTGAATGTCTGTACACTGTCTGCCCTTGCTAATTAAAGGGCTTTACATGGACAAGCAGCATGGGCCTCATCAGGGAGTATATTGCTATATAAATACAGATTCTCAGGAGCCAGTCTCTAGAACTGTTGAATGAAAATTTTCATTTTCATTTCATAGATCTGTAGGTGATTAGTAAGTACTTTTAAGTTTGAGATAATATTGAGCTAAAGACTAAAGATCATTATTTCTTCCCCAGGATGTGACACAAAATTAGTGCTAGCTATGTATTTGTTTACTTGACTGACCAGAGTCAGATTTGTGCTGTGTTAACCCCAGACTATTTGGATGTAGAATATGGTACAAAGAAGAATGACAGACTCTTTTGTGCTTTCCTATCATTTCTATCCTATTACTTTTTTTCTGAGCAAAGTCACCTTTGAAATTTTCTCCAGGTGAGTAAGAAAAACGTAATAGATATTTTTAAAAGATCTGAGGCTTTTTGAACGCTAAGTAAAAAGATTATAATCTTTTTTCTTTACCCGATTGCATCTTAGTAAATGCTTTGAAAAGCATATTTAATGAAACGTTATACATTTCATTGGAATGTGATATCACCTTACACATTTTGCTTTCTGCCTTATGAGAAGCAATGAATTCCCTCATGAAATGGTACTGGGTTTAATTATGTAGTCTTACGGAGGCCTAAACCTCAATTGAAGTCAGTTATTTTTTATGACTAAGTTTTCATGTAGTTTCAAGAACTGCACAGGTACACACAAGGTGATTTTCAATTTTTTCTCCCAGAATACAAAGTACTATATTTTTCATTTCATTAGTAGTGTTACTTTCATGAAGTATAACAAAATCTATTGAAGTAATGAGAATTTTTTCCTTCCATTATTAAATTATTGAATATATGTATCTAATTTCTCTTACTGTAGGATTGAAATAATTGTTTTGCAATGAATAAAGATTTTTTTTACTTTTTTTCTCTTAAATGTTTTCTTATGGAGTTTTAACTTTGTTCATTTTGCCTTAAGAGGCAAGTATTTTGCTTTTTAAAAAAATGGTAGTATAGAAATATTGGCCTTCCTCTATCATCCCAATGTCAAGCCGTGTTTCTTCTGGTACTTAACTCCATATTTTCAAATAACATGCATGAACTCCTCCTCCACCAATTATTTTTGCAATATAATTAAATAATATTTTTATGAAACCAGTATTACATCAATTAAGTTTTAGAACAGCAGAGATTAAAAAGAGATCCCAAATGTCTCCAATAAGGAAATATATCACACATAAAATCAGGGCTCAGAATGTTATTTTATTTCTGCATAGCTGGATGGGAATCTGGAGTGATATTGTAACTTCGATGTTGTTCTGAGATGTCATGGCAGTGTGCCTCCATGTAGGTCATTTTGATTTTGTTGATGGTCATATGGGCCCCTTTAGTATAGAGAGTCATTTTTTACCCTTTAACTTCTGGTAATTTTTATATTATTCCTTTGTTGTTACTACTTCCTTTCTCCTAATATTTTCTTAAGCTCTTGTCAGTTGAGTTTTGGATTTTCTGTTTTTATCTTGTAATTTATGCATTTAAGGGGAAAATTTGAAAACAAAATAAGTGACATAAGATGTTTTTCATTTTATAATTTAAATTTAAATGTTTGCCTTAGAATAAGCATTATTTCTTGGATAATGAGATGACTTAGGAGAATCTGTTTATTTTTTATTTTTACATACACATACACATACACATGTATTTATTAGGTTTCCATTTTTTGCCTTCACAAAAGTAAAAAGGCTTAAATTTTACTAGCAATGTTTAAAATAAGGACTAGAAACAAAAACCTCGTAAAGAATGAACGAACTTAAATACATTCAGGAAAGGAATCAGACAATTGCTACATCGAAATATTAAGCAATAATAATAATAATAATGCAAAGAAAGTAACATTCACATTGTCAAATAAGAGTTGTCTAATATAGAATGTTTTGACTCTGAGATTCAATATGGAGTCATCAGTTAACTTCTTATTTTTTTTTCAAGTCTCAAAAAATAGACAACTAATATTTATAAATAAAAGTAAAAGATAATTTCGAAAAACAGATCATGCCAAATCTTATAGAAAATAGAAAAAGAAGAAATACTTCAAAATCATTCTACCTGATCTGGGTATACCTGATATTAAAATTGGAGAAAATATATTATTATAAAGGGGAAATTACAAACATGTCACTTATAAATGAGGATGCAATATCCTAAACAACATATTAACAAGTTGAATTAATGTACTTTGGTCAAAATTAAATTCAATTTATGTGAGAATTATTCACTATTTCCTTTTCTTGTTTTTTTTTTTTTTTTTTTTTTTTCTTCCCTTCTTTTTCTTTCCCTCACCCCTTCCCTCCTTCTCTGTCTGGTCTCTCCTTCCCTCGTACCCCACCATGTCATGGGGGAATCTGAGAGTTTTAAATTCAGTTTTCTGGCTTCATGGCTGCAAAATATTAGTACTTTTTTTTGTTGTACCTAGTTCTCCTGGGAATCTTTTTTTGAGTTTTCTTATATAATTTTGGCATTAGTTAATCATCAACCTTTGTGTGGCTTATTATAGAGCAAAGTACACTCTGAGTTACTGTACATTCAACTGCATACCTCCATCTGAACCTCTGCTTCTCTGTGTCAAGAAATCTAATTTCCATTGCTTCAGTCATCTTTATATCTTCAAAAATTTAGTTGTAAACATCTGGATTTCTGGCAACAAGGAATATGGGAATAAATTATGTCCTTGTAAGTTATTACCATATCTAAGTAGGTAGGGATATATATTAACATTTTTATGCACATAATCCATGTCTTAATTTTCAAGTGAATGTTAAGACATCTCTGTGTAGCTTTGGACCTGAATTTTTTGTAGGGAAGATCTAGGCATAATTGGAATGGATAACATTTACTGAACACTTACAATGTGTGAAGTATAGTGCTAGCTTTAGATGCTTTATCTTATATAATTATTACAACTCTCTCATGTAGGTCCTACTAACTACCTTTATTTTACAGATAAGGAAATTTCAACTTAGAGCAGTTAACTTTTCCATTATTGCACATGGAATAAATTTTAATCTGGTTCAATTCCAGTTTATATAACTATTTTATTCCTAGAAGTGCAGGTTTAAACTAATATCCTGCAGTATTTTTTCAGTATCAGGGTACAGAATTTTATTCAGGAGGATTATTACCTAAAATACCTTTAGTTAGAGTATCAGTTGTTTGAGGAAATTAAGATTTTAAGGAAACTCACCTCTTGTGGATGGGATCCAGCAAATGCAAGCAGTGTAACCTGGCTCTTTGGGCGCTCAATGATTCCCCAACAATAGTAAAAAAAAATTAATACAGTTGGAGCAAGTTGGTAGTATTTCCATGCTGTACTATAGTAAAACAATAAGACTATGAATAAAGTGATAAATATGGGTTTATTGGTAGTATAAATTAATCTTTCTTAGATGCTTTTTATATTGTCTGCCCCTAAATTTCAGTGACATGTTTGGGTTTTGTTGTTCAAATTAATATGATTACCAAGAGCTGTGTGTTTATGTGTGTTGTATTACTGAAGTTCCATATAGGTATTCAGTGTTACTTTTATTTATATTCTTAATTATGTTTCAGAGGTGATGACTGTTTTCATCAGGGTTCCATGATAATTCTGGAAATAAAGACTGGTTAACATGGGGAGTTAACCACTGGAAAATCCTTGTGTATTGATATTTCTCAAAACTTCAAATTTCTTGAGTATAATAGCTTTTTCAACCTATGATAAGTTCATGGCAGTGCTAAATGCAAAACAGAATACTCCAACCTGGTTCAATTACTCCCACTAGTGCTAATTGTTTTCACTTGCATTTATTCTACTGAATAAGTAGTTCTTAAAATATACATGTAAACATAAAATTTTTGTGGTTGAAAACAAAGTACAAAGATTTATATGCAAGTACATTAAGATCTAAAGTAATGTCATCTGTGGTTGGAAAGAAATTAGTGCTTAATTGTAGGATGAAGACTCTTTATGCTTCAATTAGGAAACTATTACAATATTTCTTACATTAACAGACCTATGTTTGCATATGCTTTATTTCTATTATTATTATCTATTATCTATTATATTTCTATTATTAGTATCTATTGTCATATTTTCACTTCCTCTCAATACAGATTTTTTTCCAGATATATCAGCAAAATATCTGTGAATCCAGAGAATTTATTTATTAATCGGGTTGTTTTTATGCTTTTGAGTTGTTTGAGTTCCTTATGTATATTAAATATTAACCCATTATCAGATAAATGGTTTTTAAATACTTTCTTCTGTTGTACAGGTTCACTCTTGTGATTGACTCCTTCACTCTGCAGAAGCTTCATAGTTTAATGCAATCATCCAATTTTGTGGCTACTCTGTGGGCTTGGTATCAGGGATGCTGATTGGTGTGGCTTTCCTTAAACCATGGCTAAGGTGGATTGGTCCAAACCATGATGAAATAGGGCTAGAGCTCCGTCACAGGGCCACTTAATGCTCCACAGTCAGGTTTTAGGATGGCTGACTTACTGCATGGGATAAGGACAATGTGTCACTGTGTCTGAGCATCTGCAAAGCTGACTCCAGACCACGGTAAAGTGGAGGGCTTCTTTCACAGGGCTTCTTCAGGAAACACAGGACTGACGTTGGTGGGCTTTTACTGGAGCATGGATTGTTGTGTCTCCTACCAGGTTCTTGTGCATGCAGGAGAAATGCAGGTCCCTGGCAGGGTGGACCTAGAGCCAGACAGGCGGGCCTGACTTCACAGAGTGGCTCCTTTTGATCCTGGGCTCCACGAGAGTTTTAAAAATCTCCTGTTTGGATACAAAAGCTCCTACAAAGGCACAGTTTGTGCATAGTTGCAAAATCATTGATTGTGGGTTGGGGTGCTGGTGGATGTGAGCTGGGGACCTTTTCCTTTGCTATCTTTTTGATGTCACTCTGTGGCAAAACTCTTGATTCAGAAAATATTTATTTATTAACTAGGTTGCTGCTTTTTAATATATGTCATTTTAATGGATACCAAATCTTTAAATTCTACCTGCTTATTAAATTCAAATATATGTTTTTTTTTGTTTGTTTTTTTTCTTTCATCTACTTAAGATCCAGTAGCCATCAAATGAGAGGATAAGAGGGGTATAAGAGTGCAATTAATTAGTTTTAAATGAATGCAAAACAGACTACAGGATAAATCAATTTTTTAGAACCCCTACACCAATAGCAATCAAGAACCTTTAAACTTTCCCTTTATATGCAATTTTGCTGGTATTTATTTCATGGTCCTCCCACATAGATCTTGTAGCAGTTTTCACTTTGAAGTTCTGTGGCAAAATGAAGAAGCTGCTGCTTCTTGTTTTAGGCCAGTGGTTCTCAACCTTCCTAATGCTGTGAGCCTTTAATACAGTTCCTGTGGGTCTCAATCCACAGATTGAGAACTGCTATTTTAGGCAGATGTCTAGAGTTCTAATTTTTAGAAATATAATTTGGTGAGATGGTATATTCGAAAGTTATATCATCTCCTTTGGGTATTATCATATTTCGCCAATAGCAATCTGTTTTTGAGAACTCTTACTGCTTTGGCTTCAAATTCCAGCTCCTCTTCTTTCTAGATGGGGTATTTTGGGTCAGTCACTTAATGGAAATGAGGACTGAGGTGATGTTAGTATCTAAGGATTCATGTATATATTAAATGGGTCAATACACAGAAAGAGCATAGAATAATCCCTGATGGAAAGTAAATACTATATGTGTGTGCATTCCTTGTCAGCTTCTAATGTTAAGGACCCCTATGATGTGACCCCTATTTATATATGATATTTGTCATAGAGAAAAATAGAGAAAACACCCAGTTATGTTCTCCTGGGAATAGAACCTGTGGAGGTGGGAGTTATTAATTTGGAGTAGAGTAGAACTTTTTCCAATATGTTTTTGCTAGTTTGTGCTTGGATGTCTTGTGATTCCTTGTAGGTTATGAATATGTGACAGGTTTTCATGACTCTTATTTTATCATATAATCTATAGGTAAAACAGGTGCCACAACTTCTGGGGTAGAAGGGTTGGGGCTGTTGTTTTGGTAGACTGCAGCCAGAAATCACAGCAGCTGGAGACAGGAGCAAGTAAGTTGTCATTAAATGATTCTTCTATTATTGATCATATGGTAATATTTCTCAAAATTCATGTATTGGAATCACCTGGAAAGCTCATAAAAACAATGACATATTGGCCTAGTCCCTGCAGTTTCTGATTTAGTAGATCTGAGCTGGGGTCTAGGAGTTTGCACTTCTAACAAGTTCTAAAGTTATGTTAATGTTGCTGATTCTTGGATCACCCTTTGATGACCCCTTGAGTAGAATATTTGAAGCCTCAGTTGCTCTCAGCAATGAGGATAAATAATTGAACATATTTTCTCTTAAAAATAGAGAGGCAATTAAACATTAGGGTGGAAGAAGGGACCATTTTACATTTGGTTTTCTGTGATATTTTAAGAGACAAAAGATTTAGATATGTGTTTTAAAAATGGATTATCATTCATATATACATAAATACATATGAAATATCTAAAATATACAAAAATATTAAGTTAACATTAAATAAGTTGCCTTTGGCTAGGCGCCTGTGGCTCAAGCAGCTAAGGTGCCAGCCACATACACCTGAGCTGGCGGGTTCAAATCCAGTCTGGGCCTGCCAAACAACAATGATGGCTGCAACCAAAAAATAGCTGGGCGTTTTGGTGGGCACCTGTAGTCCCAGCTACTTGGGAGGCGGAGGCAGGAGAATCACTTGAGCCCAGGAGTTAGAGGTTGCTGTGAGCTGTGATGCCACGGTACTCTACCCAGGGTGACAGCGTGAGGCTCTGTCTCAAAAAAAAAAAAAAAAAAAAAAAAAAAGTTGCCTTTATCAAAAAAACCAAAACGTTATATATAATAAAACATTATATACTCATGTGTGTATGTTTGTGTGTGTGTGTGTGTGTGTGTGTGTGTGTGTGTGTGTGTGTGTTTAAATCTGAGACTAGTGGGTACCCATGGGATTTTAAAGTTAGGTATTATGCGTACACCCCCTTCCAAACCACACTGCTTTCTCTTCTTTACTAATTAGATGCTTGAAATCTAGTCGTTCTGCATAAGTAGAATATTCAAGAATATGAAGTAGACCAAAAAATTCTGCTAAGCTGTAATGATAATAGCTGTCATATAGCCCATGCGTGTTACTCTGTGAAGGAGGAAACTATATATAGGTTCCAATTTAAACACCTTTTAATTTAGCAGCAAGTCTAAAATTATTATCTGTGAATGGATGTCCTTTTTTTTTTTTTTTTTTTTTTTTTTAATGATCTGAACTTCTGCCTGGGTTTTAATGAACAGGAAATTAGATGTGGTGACTGGAGAAGGGAATGATGGAGAGACTACATAATATTCTAAGATTTGAGTTAGGAAAGGGCCATAACATTGACTACCATATTAAAACAGCAACCTGTCATTTAGTAATGGATCAACTCAGCTTAACTTGAATAAGCTAAGGGGAACATTGAGTAAAAACATAATACAGTGGTGATGACTGCGTGGACAGATACAAAACAGATTACCTTAGCAAAACTGCAATATGTTTTTGGGAGGAATTTATATTTTAAAAATTAATAAATAATGATTTTTTTAACAGAAGAATCATTATAAAAACTTCCAAATTCTGTAAAATTCATTAGGACCCCTAATTTTTCTATGATGTTAGTTTAAAAGAATCACTGGGCAAACATTTGTTTGACGTGTGTGTGTGTGTGTGTGTGTGTGATTGATTAGTAACCTACTTATCTAAAAATTAACTTTCAGGGGCCACTGATTGTATTGTTTCTGATATTGACACTGTAGTGCTAAAGGCCTTTAAGAAAGAATTAGTTATGTCAGGAGACAAGACCTGACATTTCCAGAATTAGTAAGACATTATTTTGAACATTTATGGTGACTATATGTATTTTTAAAGGGCTGATTACATGAAAAGCCAATTACATGTATAAGTATTCCTCAAGTGCCCACTATTTTCAAACATTTTCAAATGCATGTGATTTTCAGACAAAAACAGAGAAGTATAGGAAAGCAAATTTATTATGTAATGAATATGATGTATGGCTACCTAGGATCATTCACCAAGTTCAGTGTTTCAGTTTCCTGCCATATCTTCCTTGTACAGAATGAAATTCAGACAAATTATTCAGGGGTGTGTGGATTTTTATATGGTCATGTACTTTTAGACATCTCAAATATTAAGTATATAGTTGTCTGTAACCTTTTAAACTTATGTGAATATATATATGTCTTCTGCCTTCCAAAATTGCAAGGATCTAATATTCAGTTTGGGAAAGGTTTTAGAAAAGTGTAAGAGCTTTTCTAAATACATATACATTGCGTTTATCTTGCAGATTGCTTTTTCATCTTTTATAATGTATAGAGAGTTGAAATACATAGAAAGCTTTAGATTTAACATAAATAACTTTCACTATAATGGCCAGTCATTGAAATAGTCTACCTTCTAAAGAAGTAAGGACTGCTGTGAGTATCTTGACAGATGAAATATGTAATTTGGCTTCTGAATTATGCAGGTGAAAATAAATTGATTTAGTTAAGTATTTTGTGCAATAGGTTTTTATTCGCTAGACTTAAAAATCACTCACAAGCAGAATAAGTGGAAAAAGCTTATGCAAGCCCAGTCTATACTAATGGCATGTATATAAATATGCAGATTTCCATTCAAATTTATAATCCAAATGAGATTGAAATAGAAAAATGCTATATATTTTACCAAAATGACTCTAGCTATTATGCAAGTAAATTTCATCTAAGTCAAGGATAGAAAAGAAAGAGTTAGAATAAGTATATGCTACAGCTTTGCAAATAATTAGGCTCACAGAAATTCTATTTTATAAACAGACTTTTCAATCACACATTTTACCTGTTTGCATTTATTCATGTCACCTGCTTCATTTCCTGGCTAACCTTCAACACACAGTGTTGGTGCCCACTTCAATAAATTAGCAGGAATTAAAGCATATTCCTTCAGCCACAGTCACATAATTAACTCTGCATTATCCATGTGTTTATAAATTCTAAGATGATTTCCCTTTGACCCCTCCTCCTGTCAGCTGATGTCTGCCTAGGGAATGACATCTAATTTTAATTTTTTACCTAAGTAATGTATAATAAGCATAGCTACTGATCTATAACGCAGTACTTTTTTTGGCCAAATAGAAAGATGTTTTGAATTGTTAGCATGTTTGCTCTTTGAGCAAACTACATTACATATCATAAATCAACCCACATTATTGAGAACTTATTGAATCTTTGTACATTATAGTCTCTGTAGGCCATTTACTATATTTCCATTGGGCCCAGTGTCTTATGATTTCTGAATCCATTGCTAGAGTTTTATAGCCTATAGTGATTTATTTTAATTCTTGGAACATGCTTACTTTAATAGCTAAACAAGTGGAAAGTTTGTGCATTCCAATTGTCTACTCTTCCAATTACTAATTGGTTGATTCATCATTTTCTTCCATTCTGAGAAGCATCTCTTGTGTCAAGATCATCTTTGCAGGTGTGTTTTCTCCCAATTAAGCAATGAAATAATGTAGTTGATAAATAAATGGCTGGATGCTGTGTGACTATTGCAGCAGTGTCAATTGAAATAAGAGTAAGGATTCCTTGTTTAATGATTTGGAAACAGACAAACATATTTAGTTTTACAGTGTCTTCCCTGAGCCTTTATCTTTCTCAGGTGCTGTTACCCACAGACACTTCAGTGATTTTGCTTCCAGATGCCTGAGTATTTTTCTTTTAAAGTGGCTTTAATGTGTCTTTTCAATTGTAAAATACTCCTTTGGTATTTTATTTTATTTTTTACATTTTCAGGTGACCAGAGGAGCAGGGCCTAAGGAGGAGGATGGGAAAGAGAGTTAAAAGTTACTTAACTTATTTCAAGAATCACAGTGGATTTGCTGCAATATCAAGAGATTTAGATTTATGTTATGTTGTGCTATAAAGATGGGTACTCGAGAGTAACTGTTGGCAAGTGAAGATTGCCAGAGGAAAAGGAGAAAAGTGCAGTCATCCTTGGATAACTGTCCTTTTCTTTGAGATTCTCATTCAGTTTGCGAATTAACATTTTTCTAAATATAAAGTAATAGCTGCATAGTCAAGCTTTGTAAGATTTTAAAAGCTTGAGTTGTTTCATGAAGAGAAATATAAAAAAGATAATCATTTGGGCTTTTAAATGCCTGAAAAATTTTGATAGCTTTTTACATTATGGAGAAAACAGTTTGTAAAGTAGACCTTTTTGAAAAGATACATTCCAAGGTGACTCTGAAGCTTTGACAAAAACTCTGAAACAAACTACTTAGTAAGAACTTTCTTAAATTTCACAGTACAGAATGGAGAAAACATGTTAAATTAAAACTGCAAAAAATATTATTTTTCATTTATTTGTGAAGTCTAGGAGAAATTTATTTCAGAAGTGATCTAAGGTATATTATAATGTTTGTGAATTTGCACGTATGACTGGAAAATTTTGTGAATTTTAACAATGAACATAATTTCTCCTGGCCAGAACAGGGTATAATTTTACTTTAGTGATGTTATATAGGTGCATTAAGCAATTAGTGAACAAGGTAACATTGCATATAAGAGTATTTTAGTCCATAAGTACAAAGAATTATCTACTTTGAAGCTCTGTGGACTTTATTCATATTGTCTGTCATTTTTTCTGTACAGAAAGTCCCCTCAGCATAATAACATTAAATCATAGAAATAATGAGAGCTTTTGAGATCACAGACCAAATTTGTGTTTCCACCTATCATTTAAGTAGGTAACCTTCATCAAATCACTTAGTTCTTCTGAAACTTATTTTTTTTTTCCTTTTTTGTTAAGAATTAAAACTTCCTTGCATACTTATTGTGAGAATTAAAGTAAAAATGTATAGAGAATATATGATGTCACAGAGCCTTCATTAATAGTTACGATTATTATATATATATTATTTTTCCCCAAATGTTAGAAGTATAATAAGTTCTGTGGCTGGCTGACATTGCCCGTATCCAGTAAGCTAACAAACATATGTTTAGGTTATGAGAGGCGCTTGACACTGTCTCTGTGGGAAATCAAGGGTAGAACAAGATAAATAAGTAACCCTCATTGTTGCTTTGTAAGGCACCTTAGATTCATAAGACAATTTAATGTACTTCCATATGCCTTAAGGGTTAAGGGAATTACAGAATGAAATGATTGAAAGTAGACAAGAGCATAGTAGAAAGAAAATAAGAAATATAACTCCTGGAACTTTATTTCTTATGGATTTTGCTTCTTCATCTATGAAATGTGGATGATCTTGATGGCATATATAACTTAAAGCATTAAATGAGAAACATGTTTAAAAACTACATGAGTAGTTTTCAAACATAAGTGACTGTAGGGTTATTTCCTAACAGTTTCCTGGTACTATACTGCATCAAGCATACCGTTTCCAAATAAAACAGTCCAATCAGGAATATATTAAGAATGTAACTACTTACTGCTAACGTATTTTGAATTGTGGAGAATATGCAAAGTATGAGGACATATATTAGTTTTCTATTGGTGCAGAAAAAATTACCCCACAATTTTTTGCATCCTAAAATTCATGCTAAAACTCAAGTTTAATATTTAACATGCTATCTGGCTTGCTTTTTGTAGGTCCTCAGCTTCTTAGGGTCTTAAAAACCTGAAATAAAACTGTCAGTTTATTTTGTGGTTTGACTAGGGATAGAGCTGCTGCTTTTCTGGATCAGATTGTTGGCAGAATTTATTTCCTTAGCGTTGTAGGGCTGAGGTCTTAATTTTTGTGCTGGCTCCCTAAGTTGGGAATGTGAGGGAAGTGATCACTCTCAGATCCTAAATGCTGTCCTGGGATTCCAGACACAAGGCTACTTCCATTGGCAATTCAGAACATGGCTGTTTGTTTTCTCCCAGCATAGCTGGAGAATGTCCTTCTAATATTTCATCTTCCGTTAAAAGAGATCCAGCCAATAGTTCAAGACTACCCATAATCTCCCTGTGATTAATGCAAAATCAATTGAATATGAATTTAATCATAGAAGTGACATGCCATCCTAGTTATGGGTCCTGCCCATACTCAAGAAAGGAGATTAGACAGAGCACATATACCAGAGGGCAGGAATTTTGGGGTGCATATACATGGGCTTAGAAAATGGCCCATATCTTGGTACCTGATTTTTTGATGACTAAATTATTAAGGAGTATGTCAGTGAATTTTTGACCACATCTAGATAAAGGCAAGGTTATATGGAAAGCTTATCTTCGTTTATGACTTAAGAATTCATATAGAAACTTCTTCTCAGGGGTTCTGTAATGCTAGTAAACTTGTTCTGCTTTGTTGACTCTTGACTGGCCTAAAATGACATGTCATTAATTTAAATTATGTCTTAAGGACTGATAATGAGGGTAAGGATTTCTCTAATGTGTTATTTATCATTTGTTTTATTTTTATTCTGTAGTGCAGAAATTGCTCTTACTGAGCCCACTTATTCTTGGTGCTCAAATATTTGTGAAATAAATTAAATACTGATTTGATGCATTAAGTTTCTGCTCAACTGCATTTTGTGGTTGACAAAAAAAATACAGGATGTTTAGATTTAAGGTTCAAAAGATCTGATTTTTATTCCCAGTTTTATTGTTATAGTTAACCTTGCTCTGTGAAGGAGAACCCCCTGTGCTTCCAGAGTCCCATTTTGCTATATGTAAATGAAGCTTTAAACCTAGATAATGCCTCTGACACCAACACTAGGTAATCTTCCAAATATTCATACATAAATTTGAGAATATATTTTAACGAGAACTGCTTTTAATATGTTAGTAGAAATCTGATCTTCATAAGATGGTTAGCATTTGAAAACAAGTCTGCAAATGATTATGGATTTCCACATGACAAAATTATTTTAAGATGTAGAGTAACAATCCACAATATTATAGCAGAAAAAAATAAGTTGAATGTGTTTCCAAATAAAGAATATAACTGTAGGATAGATGAATTTAAAAGTCTGATAACAATTTTGACCCTGGAGACTTTCACTCTTTAGTATTTCTTCTCCATAAGCAAGAAACAATTATTCACTGTATACATTTCAGATCCTTACTTTCATTCACTCAGCGTACATTATTTCAGATGCCACAAATTAAATAAATCACCCGGTCTTTCCTTTGTTTCTTTTGTTTCATGACACACATTAAAATCAGAGCTTGGTTTTCTTAAGCACTGTGTGTAGTGATATTAAACACCTTTTATGCTCTAATTAGTTCAGTCTTGGTAACTGGGTGCATAGCTACTGTTGTGCAAATGAAAAGTTAGAAAAATGAAGACAAGGATTATGGGACAAACATATGAAGCTATTAAAAGTCAAAGCTGAACTTGGCGCCAGTTGTTCAGTGGGTAGGGTGCTGGCCACATGCACAGGGGCTGCCGGGTTTGAACCTAGCCAGGCCCGCTAAACAATGACAACAACAATAAAAAAATTAGCTGGGCATTGTGTTGGGCGCCTATAGTCCCAGCTACTTGGGAGGATGAGCCAAGAGAATCGCTTCATCCCAAGAGTTTGAGGTTGCTGTGAGCTGTGACGCTACAGCACTATACAGAGAGTGACATAGTGAGATTCTGTCTTAGGAAAAAAAAGTCAAAGCTATAATTTGAATCCAATTTTTGTTCCATATTTTTCTTGCTTGTACTTCTGTTATAATTTAGTGTAATTATTCATTGTCTCTGTTATAGCTATTTGATGATTTAAAAATTGACTATAAAATGTGGGCCTGAGTGTTTGATATGCCATACCCTTACTTCTGGATATTGGTATTGACTAGAAATGGTGGCCTTTAAGTTCCTTGAGGATAGTAACCTACATCTAAATTAATAAAATCCCCACTAATGATTTTTTAATACTGAGAAGAAAGAACTGAACTTTCATGTTTTATATATTGATGCTGTAATTTCATCCAAAGTGTTTGAATACATGAATAAATATATTAAAATAGATAATACATTCCAAAAAGAGAGATAAATATGAATAGCATATAAAATATCAAAATATAAATATGGAACATAAATTATTATTGTATTATAGATTCGTATCAGGTAAAATAAATTATCACTCACTATTAAGTTAAAAGTATTAAATAAAATGAAGAAATTTAGACCATGAAAGGCTAGAAATAAATACTGTTTCATAATTTCTTTAAAATTGTGATTTTAAGTGTACAGTCCATCACTATCATTGTAGAATAACAAGTTCATTTTGTGTGAAGTTTTCCAGCTTCTGTCAAAGCACTTTATAACTTGATATAAGTTCATATTGTGTTGGAAAGATAGCTATAAGGCAACTCTGAATATTTTCCTCTTCTATTATATTTTAAAAAATAATCACAACTCTTGTTCGATGTGATATTTAGAGCCTTTTTCAAGCTATTGGAGGTGCTGTGAATAGAACTACAGTAGCAGTTATAACAAGCTGAGGTTATAGAAATGTTTTTTTCTATCTAAAAACCTCATTTCCATTTCCCTTAATATTTCTTTGTTTCCTCAAGAATTGCTGGAGATTCTGTTATATTTTATTTTAGGTTATTATCATGTTACTTTTTGAGCTTGTTTGGCAAGTTATTAAATCAAAGAAATATACAGAAATAATATATACCACATTTCAATTGGCATTTTCTCCCTCTATTTGAATATTGTGGAAGTAGAGAGGAAGCTTTATAAACATCCTTTGTTATATTTAAATTTTTAATGTAACGTGTTCCTCTAGTATAATTTTTAATAGTTGATATATTTTAATATATTGAGCAATATTATTACACTGACAAAAATACTATTATTTATTTCACTATATAAACAGAGCACACAATACCAAATAACATAAATCACTGTTCCTTCACACCCTAGCTTGGTCTTCTGGAACATGAAACACATTTGTGTGCATGTGCCCGTGCTCACACATGCACCAATGCACCAACGCACACACACAAACCCACACAGTCTTCTCCTTCAGCTTAAGATAGACACACAATTCTGACACGTGAGGAACTTTCAAGCTAATGAAACTCAGACTTTATATTCTTATGAGTTCTTTGTTTCTAAAGAATAAAAATCTTTGACAAGGGAAATAAACAAAAAAGCACATTTGTTACTATCATCTCCTTTATATGCCAGTCTCTGTTATTCTATAACTTGAGAGAGCTTGAATTATAAAAAATATATAGTTCTTTAAAACTGCAAATGTTGTCAATAAATATAAGCATACCTTGCTTTTGCAATAGTTTCATTTCTGAAAAGTCACATGTAGTTTAAATACTTTTATAAAGTGCTAAGGAAGCTGGTTTAACCAAAGAAGCTTTCTGAAACAAGGAATTAGTCTGTAATGTATCTTGTAAATTATTGGTCTTTACATATACCTTTATCACCTTCTCACAAGGTGGATTTGGGCTAATCTCCTGGCAATTTTGTTGAATAATTCTCTGAATATGGAAATTAGATTTGCATGTCTTTGATTTCAGTTATGAATCACTTTTTGTATATTTATCCTACATTGAAGTTTTACTTGTGTCTCCAGTCTTCAAGTATTTTTAGAAATATAGGTTGTAGTTTCTTCCCTGTTTCTTGCTGTCAGCCCTAATAGTGCCTGTGATTAACAGCACTAAAAATGACAGAAAGGCTCCATTTCTCCTTTCAAGTGTCACCATTCTCATCCCATAAAATCACATTTTTCTTATCCCTAAGAAATTAAATGACTTTTCCAAAGTCATGACATCCCTTAACTATAAAGATAATATTACAAAAATACATAATATGGGCATAATCTACTAATAAGATTGGTAGAAACTCAGTGGAAATAATTCTATTTATAAACCTGAGCCTTATTTTCCCTTCTCCAGCCCCATCACTACCACAATCGTGCAAGACACCATTCATTGCTTTTTGCTTGGGCTTTTACAATTACTTCTTAACTGGTCTTTCCTTAGCTCTAATCCTATGATACTCACTTCAACACAGAAAATTCATACCACTTAAAAAATGCAAATATGATCTAGTGATGGCATTGTCCTGCTGAAAATTAGCAAGGACTTCTTATTGCCTTTCTGGTAAAGTTCATTATTAGCAATAGCGTGGATTATAAATTCTTGCATGATTTAGCTTTGCCTGTCTCACTGGGTCAGCTGATGCAATTATCTCCCTATTTCCCTGCACTCTATTCACAGTGACCTTCTAGGATTCATTCTATTTTTTGACACCTCTGGCCCTCCCCCATGCTGTTGTTTTTGAGGAGACTTTGTTCACTTCTCCACCTCCTGTCACCTTCAATATCTTTCTCATCCTTCAGAACTCAGCAGGGATTTCACTGCTTCAATGGTCAAAAGACTAGATCATTGCACTGTTAGGTGTTTTTCTTAGTACTCTGTAATTCAACATTCTAGTACTTTTCATAATTTTTGTTAAATAAAACATAGTTTTATTTCATAGTTTGTTTTCAATCTCCCTGATGAGAGTCCAGGAACAGTGGTTGTCTTGATCACTGTTACATCCTCAGTGCCCAGTTAAGTACTTAATCATTATCTGATAAGTGAATGAATGTGTAAAGAATAGTTCATCAGTACCCAAAACTCTTTTGTACTGTGGGATTTCATACCCTGCATTTATTCTAGAAAACCTAGGTAGATTCTAGATATTTTTATTCATTCATTAACCAATATTTTTATTTATTCATTAACCAAATATAACTCTGTTACTCTCTAGAATTGCATTAGATCTAGACACTAAAGATAAATAATACAAATTCCTGTATTTTAGTTAGTACTTTCCTGTTGTGAGTTTGGGGAAATTGTCATGAGCTCAGCAAGATCAGTCTGGATATTTGTGATAGTAATTCTCATGCTACAGGTTGAAGAATTAATGATTATTAGCATTGCCTTGATCTGTAGTAACAGGCTGCATACCTCCTAAATAAAGTAGCTGTTATAGTATTCTTGTTAAAATATAAATTCCTGAGTTGCTTCTTGCTGAATCATATCTATGAGGAAAGGACATGCATTAATGTTCTTTTTAAACAAGTACTAAGATTGGTAACTGATTTCTAAAAAAATATTAAATAGCTTTAATAATTCTGGAAAATGCGTTACTTTTAACTGATATAACATGCTAATATGAAAATCTCAATTGCTAGACATGCTGATTGGTGAATAAGAATGAACTTGTTTTGGCTTGTATGGGCTCCGTGCATGTTGCTGGACTGTTATATTTCCTCCAATATAAAAACTTTAATACTTTCATATGAAGTCCCCTCTTACACCTCATAAGGGAATGTACCCCCAAAACACCTAATACACTGACAGATTCTTCCTTCTGTGCCAAATTTTGAAAAGCATTTCTAGGTTCAATGCAGTTAAATACTATTAAGAACATATGTTCTTACCAACTGTACTGTGGGCCTTTCCTCCAGCTGGCCTATTATACCAGGACATCAAATCTCCAGAGATAGTTGACTTTCCAAAAGTTACACACAAGGCTCCTTAAAAGCTTCTCAGATGTGATGGAACTTGAGATACTACTTAACCCATTTCTTCATGTGTAAAAATGGGAGAATGGAACATACTAAATGTGTGAGAATTAAATGAAAAGATGAACTTGAAGCATCTGTTACAGTGTCATGTCACCACCAGTGTTGTCTCACCGCTGTAACTCCTTTGGCAGTGCATGGACACATGGTTTCTACAAGTAAGTAAAAGTAAAGAGGGTACCAAAAAAAGTATATACATTTTAAGAAAAGCAAAAACTACTAAAATTGTAATACTGAATATATAAGGATCACAAAAGATAAGTAAAGTCACATTTGACTTTTGCTTATATTTTGCTTAATAAGGTATGCTTATATTTATTGACAAGAGATGCTCAAAGAGGTTACCAAAAACATCTAGATACTTCTGAATATGGAGAACCCATGCCTTTTCAATTTCTTCCAGAAATTCAACCAGTGTGTCTGGTTTTCTTTGGTTCACTGCATCCTCTGTAGATAGAAGATAAGGGGTATTTAGCCAGGAGACCATGAGTGTAACTCAACCACACTTCTCCGTCCTACCCATTGTCCTGGCAATTTCTAATCAAGGTAAGCTCTCATGTCTGGGTGGAGTGCGGTGGGGCACCATCTTGTTGGAAGTAAAATGGATCATCCCCCCAAAGGGTACAAATTACAGGTAAAATGGATGTAGATTACATGTCTAGGTATGCTTGACCAGTAATAGGACCTTAAAAAAAGAATGATCCAATCAGTTCCCTTAATGACAGTCCACACCAGACACTAAGGCCCAGTAAATGGACATCTTTTTCTACACGTGGATTTTCTGGAGCCCAGTACACACAATTATGTCACTGTTCCATTCAATTTAAACTGCATTGTCAGACCAAACCATTTCCCCCACAATCTCCCCATCCACTTGTACCATGTTTAGGAACCACTCACAATATTGCACCCTTCTATCAGGGTGGTGCGCATTTAGTGAATGTAATAATCTTGTGACAAAAAGTTCCCAGTTTGCTGAAGAATGCAATGAGTTCATGTATGCCTATTCTGCTGATTTCTGTCTCACATGCACACTGTTTGGTAGACTTCTGCGGTGAGTGTGTAAACTGTTCCAACACCATAGCAGACACAGCAGGACCTGTGGCTATGCGAGGCATCACACCTGGTGCCATGCGTCTCAAACTCATCAACAACTCACGAATGCTTTTAGTTGTTAGGTGTGGTGGAGGGTCTGTTGTATACTCACACCTCCACTGAAATACCATTTCTTTTTTCTTCTTCTTCTTCTTTTTTTTTTTTTTTTGAGACAGACCCTCAAGCTGTCACCCTGGGTAGAGTGCTATAACATCACAGCTCACAGCAACCTCCAACTCCTGGGCTTAAGCGATTCTCTTGCCTCAGCCTCCCAAGTAGCTGGGACTACAGGCACCCACCACAATGCCTGGCTATTTTTTGGTTGTAGTTGTCGTTGTTTGGCAGGCCCGGGCTGGATTCGAACCCGCCAGCTTTGGTGTATGTGGCTGGCGCCTTAGCCTCCTGAGCTACAGGTGCTGTGCCTCAAATACCATTTGAAAATGGTCTTGCAGTCCTCAAACAACAACTGTGATTCTGCCATTTTCTTTAACTATCCTGCCTGTAGCGTGGTGACTGATAGTAGCCATCACTGGATAGCACCATCTTTTGAGTGAATGTCATACTACTTATTGCTACTGTAATTACATTCAACTTTGGGAAGGTATAGGTACTATGTTACATAGACAACATCTCTTAAAATGTTGTGGGTACCCCTCATATTTGACCTTATTACTATAGGCACTTTCTTATTTTAACTACATAGAGTGATAGTCGGTATAAGTCAGTTGAAATAGCAGCACCAGAGCATCCCGGCTTCAATGGCTTGTGCCTGTAGTTTTGAACCTGTGCTTAGAACTGAGGCCTCTGCACCTCTGCAGACACTGGAGATTAACTCCTGGAGCCCAAGGCTGGCCCTAAACCTGCTACATCGTAGCAGCAGATCCTACATCATAGCGGCAGATCAGTCCACTCAGCTGTGCGGGACAAAGAGCTGGGAAGTGATTCTTAACAAACATTTTAAAGGATACCCTACTTGTCTGCTTAGGAATTAAAAAATAAATTGGCTATTTTTACACATTATGCTATCAAGAGGATTTCAAGTGAAAATACTTGGACTGGCATAGTATTAAAAATTATCATAAAATCAATCATAATAACATTTTGATCATACAGCATAGACAGTGTCAGCTTTCCCTATTTATCATTTTATTTACTTTAAATTACTTATAGGTGAAAGGACTTGATTTGTTAAGGAAAAAATCAAAGATGCCCATTTGGAGTTTGTTCTGCTAAATAACCAATCGTATAAATAACAAAATAACAAATAATAAACTAAAGCATGTTAAAATACAGGTAGGTTTCATAGCACCATTAATAGATTAAAACTACATTAAATTTTTCTTCCATTTTCCACTGAAATTACATACTATTTGGTTTTTATTTATTCTGTTTACTTATAAATGATGAGATATGGGAGATTGCTTTATCATGTTTACAAAGAACTTTCTAAAAAATAATACATTTATGATACATTAGACTTTGCTGTGATATGTGAAAAATAAGAACAGACATAATTCTTACAAAATATGTATTTTTAAATGTGAGTGTTTAATGTGTTATAGACACCTTGGAATGCTACTGTGTTGGGAATTTTCAGAATTACTGTATTACACTTCTCCTTAACGTAGAAAAAAAATCCATAGTAGTTTTTATGTGTTCTGTTTATATATAGTACTCATTTATGAGATGAGTGTTAAATTAAATTTAAAAATATTTAAATAACATAAACAACTAAAGTCAGAATAATGATCAAAAATCTCATGACTTCTAGGAGATCCCTGTGGAACAGACTCAATTTTTTGAAGGTTCACAAATTGCCATTTAGGAAATGTGGGTTTAAAGGAATGTAGATACCATCTAGTTCCACTTTTTAGGTATTTGTATATTTGTATTGAGGTTCAAAGAAGGGGTTGACTTAAAGTCATCCTGTGGCAGAGCAGACGCTTATCTTGTAACTTATTTTCTAAAAAATCATCACACTGTTTTCATGTCTTAAAATGGGCATCACACAAATAAGAACCCAAACCTATAATGTCAACAGTAACATCATTGTGCTTAGTACAAGAGCTCCAAGTCTACAGATTGCCGTGGCTGCCTGGTGACTGCTGAAACAGGAAAGCCTTCATTTCATTTCTAAGGGTAATGGCTGCCAGCCACTTCCGGACTCCTGTTCCTTGATATTACCCCCAACGTCTCTTAATAAGAACTCAGTGGTAATTAGATTTTAGAAACCTAAAAAGGGACTGCTCCTTTAGAGAAAAGTCAGTTACCTCCTATTCTAATGGATTAGTGTTGCTCAGAAGTGTCTGTGTCTAGAAACTATTTCTAGATGGGAAGGAGTAAAGAGTCTCCCTGATTTGTACAAAGGCTTTCTAATGCCAATCCTTGACAGTACACGTATAACATTTATTAGCTGTCAGTCCTGAGAGGGAACACTTCCCTCTTAAAATCATTTCTTGTAGAAGCCTCAATTTTACTAGGGGACTTAGAAGAACACTTTTAAGGGGAAATTTTTATTGCCTATCCCTATGAAATGATGTTTGCTTGTGAAATATTGGTTTAGTGATGACATGTATAAGTGCCCTGTTGTCCATCAGGTATGAATGACTACAAGTTGAGGGCGATCTACTGTGTTATGAGTGTGGTTTTGTTTTCATTCTTATTATTGCTCTTCTTATAAGACCTTCAAATTAATCAATTTTCAGTTTTCAGGTAGGATATCTTTAATCTTTGACTTGTTATAGAAACACAATTATTTTTTCCTTTTGAGAATAGTTAGCTATTGCATTATTTCAATGAAAAAGTTACTTTTATTGGCATTATCTTCAGTCATTCTCCTGTAAAAATGAAAATTCAGTGCTCTTCTTTGCCTTTTAGCTCTTTGCTTTACAAACATTTATTAAAATGTAAAGTAGATTTTGGATGATTGTGGAGATTAGGGACTAATATCTTAGAATACTGAAATTAATGTGTATGAAATGAAGACAAGCACTCTCTATGAAGGACAGAGTGATAATGAAGCTGTAAACATTTTGAATCTCATTTGGCATCTGTTGATTGGTATAGTACTTAGATTATGTAAACATAGGCTCTCAAATGACAAAGGACTTTTTTTTTAGTTAATAAATGAAAATGTATGAATTGCATAAAGATATTACTGAAAATTCTTGGAGTCTCAAAAAAGAGATACATCTTAAAGAATGTAAAATATAATAGTCTAGAACAGTGTTGTCAGAAATATAACAAGAGCCAGGCATGTAATTTAAAAATTTCCAGTAGACATATAAAAAAAGGTAAAATGAAATAGATGAAATTTATTTTGATAGTACATTTTTGATCTTGTATAGCCAAAATATTATCTTTCAACATAGAATTAATACAAATACTAATATTAATGTCAAAATTATTAATGAGATTTTTGGGGGCTACCTTTTTTTTTTAGTGAGCCATTAAAATTTGTTGTATAATTTACTCTTACAACATACCTCAATCTGAAATTAGTCATATTTAAAGTGCTTAATAGTGCAGGTGGATAGTGGCTATTGTGTTGGATGTGGCAGGTGTACGATGTAGAAAGATTACTGGATGTACTACCTGTGAGGTTTAGACAATCCACTTATTTTTTCTTTGCCTTGATTTTTTGATTTGCAAGATAAGTGGGTTAGGTGAATTGGCTATGTTGTTATTTCCAGTATTAAATTTTGTTACTCTAGAAAGTATAATCCTACTTAAGAAAATGTCATCCCACATTATCTTGAAAAGTGTTGTATAATGAAAAATGATAACTTGTTACCTTTTCAGTAAAGTGGATTCAATTTATTGGGTTTATAATGAAATACTTTATTATTCTGTGCATCATTATAAAATACCATTCATTTATGAGAAGGATTCAATCATCTGTGTTCTTTCAAGTTAGAATGATATATAATTGTGGCTCTTGGTGATTAAGAGATTTTATTGTAACACATATTTACCTCTCTAGCCTTTTTATTTAAGGACAGTTGTTTGATGACCCAGGCCTTTATTTGTTGCTAAGTCAGTTTGCCCAAGGATCATTGGTGTACATACTTCAGAAATTAGTTCACATCGATGAACTTATAATGCAGAAATTTGATCTGGCTTCAAAATTATATTTAAAGTTAAAATATATTATTTTTCTTAAACAAAATTATTTAAAAAGTCACTAAATCAAATTGGCCAAAATTGAATACAATGTGTAAAAAAATGTTGCTTATGACATCACCTATAGTTTAAAATACTTAAATTTTTTTTATTAGGAGAGGGAAAATCCCTATTTTGTTTGCCTATTAGAGAGAAAGTTCAATTTGCACTATTTCTTCCTTTCACGTTTATGTACATATTAATATCCCATTTGAAGTCCATGAGGTCTTTATACCTACCTTAATATGAGAATCACACAGGTGACTTTATAATTCTTTGTCTGCTTCTATGTTACCTGACTACACTTTCTCAAGACTCATGAAGGTGAGAGAGTGAGACTATTTTCTTGTTTTTTAAAAAAATAATAAATATTAAGGGGATCCAGATGTTTTTGTTACATGGATGGCCTTTATTATGTTTAGGTTCAGATTATTAGTGTGCCCATCTCATAAAGTGTTTGTTCTACCTGTTAGGTAGTCTTATACTCCTCTTCTTCTCCTGCCTCCCCTCTTCTCGGTATCCAATGACTTTTACTTCTGTCTGGCCCATGAGTACCTATCAATCAGTTCCAAATTATTAGTACGTGAAGTGTTGGTTTTTCCATTTTTGAGATACTTCACTTAGGATAATGATCTCTAGTTCCATTCAGATTGCTGCAAAAGACATCATTTCATTAGTTTATATGGCTGAGTAGTACTCTCTGGGAAACTATGTTAAACTATTTTAAATTCCACATGAACTTTATGTCCACCCTGTATATATAACCAAGTTTTGTTAATCCAATAATGAATTGATGGGCACTTGGGTTGATTCCAATTCTTTATAATTGTGAATTGTGCTGCAATAAAAATTTGGGCACAGGTATCTTTTTAATAAAATGACTTATTTTCTTTTGGGTAGATACTCAGTAGGGGGATTGCTGGATCAGATCATATGTCTACTTTTAGATCTCTGAGAAATCACCATACTATTTTTCATAGATGTTGTACTAATTTGTTCAAATAATCTTCAGGGAAGTGCATTTTAAAATCCCAATGAGATTCACCTTACTCTGTCAGAATAGCTACTGTTAAAAAGCAAAAACAAACAAAAAGACCCAATAGAGGCTGATATAGAAGCAGAGAAAAAGGAAGACCCTTTTTTTTTTTTTTTTTTAAGATTCAAAATAAGTAAGTATTTGGTTGGCTGCATGAAGATTTTGTGAAGACTTTTTGGTATGTGGATTTGATATGTGGTATTGGATATCATGAAAATTATGCATGGAACTTTTTTTTGCTCGTCAGTTTTTGTTAAAGTTTCTGGTATTTAATATGTGACCCAAGACAATACTTGTCTTCCAGGATATGGCAGAGAAGAAGAAAGGCTGAATATCCCGGAAAGTGATACTATTTAGATGTCAAATTTTACATTGCTTATATAATGTGATGGGAAATTGATGGGCTAATTGAATATAAATAAATTACTTTTTTGGTGAAATTGGATATGAAAATTGACAGAATAAATGATAAAAATAGGGCAGTTTAAAAAGGTGTCTGTGAAAGTGTTTTAAAAATGGCAAAATGCTCAACCTAGGGCGGCACCTATGGCTTAGTGAGTAGGTTACCAGCCTCATATACTGAGGGTGGCGGGTTCAAACCCAGCCTCAGCCAGACTGCAACAAGAAATAGCCGGGTGTTGTGGTACCAGCTATTTGGAAGGTTGAGGCAAGAGAATTGCCTAAGCCCAAGAGCTGGAAGTTGCTGTGAGCTATGACACAGCACTCTACAGAGGGCGACAAAATGAAACTATGTCTCTAAAAAAAAAAAAAAAAAAAAGGAAAAATGGTTTCTAAATATTATAGTTTTCTTTTTACTTATTGCTATTAATAGTATGGATAAGAATGATAAAACAAATTAGTGTAGGATGTCAGATATATTTGATTTGAAATTATTGATTTCTTATTCAGTTGTAAAACAGGGCTTTTGAATTAGCTTAGTTCTTGATGAAATTATTGTCATGATAACTCAATTATAATATTTAACTTTTACTTCATACTTAATGAATTATTTCTATGGGGACTATTTGTTCTATATTTTTGTTTGTAATTGTTGCTAGAATAAAGTAAACACATATACAAAAAGGTATGAACAAAATGTATATATACTAACAAAAATTAAGCATCTCTACAGAATTTTGACTTTGTTGATAAAATATAATGGCAAATTGTATGTTTTTTTTCTAAAAATACTTTTTAAACAATAGGTTATTATGTATCTGCTGTATTATGCAATTAACTTTTTAATGTTTATTTTTAAATACATGAATTAAGTTCATGTTAAAAATGTTACTTATGATATGCTAATCTAGACCTAATATAGACATGTTGCATCTCTCTGATTGTTAAATATCTCATATTGTCAAGCCCAGGGAAGAAGAGAAAATTTATAGATGACCTTACAAAATAGACACTAATAAAAATGTTCTCATGGCACTCTTTGTTAAGAAAATTCTGTGTCATACGTAGATGTACTGTAAGATCTTTAAAGACTTCTTTACTATAGGAGGTTCTACTCCACCACATGAAGTATAACATATTAATTTGCTTTATATGTCACTATACACATATTAAGTTACTTGAACCTGATGAATGAACATAATATTTGGTTTTGTAGTTAACTATTAACTAATGTTGATTTTGTATTGCTTTCCCAATATTAGAGCCAATTTTGGTTTATGTCTATAACCTTTCCATGAGTGTCTGGGAAGCTTTTTGTTTCTTGTCATTGTGTCTGGAGTATGAGTAGATAATATGGTCATTGTCATAGATATTGTTAGTTGATTGTGTTGTACCTGGAACACAACACAAGTCTGAGACACAATTTGGTGACCACCAGGCTTTGGTCTTTACCCTAGCTTCAACTCTTATAGTTGTGAGGCTTTGAATATGTTACTCAGTCTAAGCCTCAGTTTCCTCGTTTTATAATGAACATATCACTAGTACCTATTTTTTAATATTTATTTAATAACATAATTTAGGCAGTTTTTTAGTGAAGAGTCTGACATACAATAGCCAATCAATACATAATCACTCTTTTTTATAATTACTACTACTACTTTTCGTAGTCATCAAAAGTTAAATTGCCACATACCTAACGAGGATGTCTATCTGGGGACCCATCATTGTACTTTACTACTTTCTTGCAGTTTTGAATATTAAGTATGGGAGGCTGTGAGCCAAACTATTTATTAGTCAAGAAAAACTTCAAGTGTAACTTTTAATAGTGGAAAATAGACCAAAGAGAACATATCATATGCATTTCATCCATTTATCATGTTTATAAGGACTTTGGAGGAGCTTTGCTTTGGGAACCTGTAGCAATTCATGTTTGAACCTGGGTAGCTACTTAAATCCACCTAAAGTGGGTGAGATCAATGAGTTAAATGTGGAATTTAGGCTTAAAATTACTTTTTTGACTGTAAATACCTTTTAAGACTTGGTGAAATCAGTATTTGCTTGGACTATCCTGTGGCAAAGATATTATTTGTCTCATTCCAGTAAAGTACCTGGTTATCGAGAGCAGAGACTCTTCACTTCTGCCTGGCAGGGGAGACTATTTCTCAGGTGGCCCAGAGTTATAGTTCTAGGTGCGTACCTTTCAAGGCTCCCTGGAAAATGCTGTGACTAGGGTTAGCAAACACACATTTTAGAAATTTTACTATTTCCATGGAATTTTTCCTCTTCCATCTCCTTATGGCATTTTATTTTGAAAACAATCTCTGTGAATCTAAACAAAGGAAAAGTCTGTGTTCCGTGGAGGTCCACTGGCAAAACTGAGAAACATACAATAAAATGATTAACTATTTCAGCTGACAAAAGAAGAACATTAATTTGTAGTTTATACTTTTCCTTTATTATAATCCTTTGATAATTTCCCAAGAGGTGTCACATTTGGAACTCCAATTTTCAATTCTCAAGAAGAATCTAAATTTCAACCAGCATCATAGCTGTCAACAGAAAGGCTGTACAAATAGAAAAGACGAAAATCTTATTTCATTTTCATGATCACATTAACAGGCTTCAAAAGAATTTTTTTCATGTATCTTTTCTTTTGTAATCTTGAGGGGAAAATAAATAACTCTGTAGGTAGGACTTATAATTAGCTGATGTTTCTTGTGAAAAGTAGTCAAGATTTTAATTATTGAGTAATAAGCAACAGACAGGCAGTAAGTGACTCTTAGATATATATTATCATAACAGAAAATGTTGGTATTATTTCTACTTAGTAAATTTGTAATCTAGTCACATTAATCAAATCAGGAAAAAATAATTAATAAATTTACTAAAATACTGACTTTAGATTTGATTGCATGTCATATCATTATTTATTTCTTTCTATCCCTGAATTTCTGGGTTGTCATATTGATTTGACTGAATAAATCATAACAACAATTAGTTTCCTTCATTATGCTTTGTGATACTTTCTAAACTCCCTCAGCTTGTAAGAAAATAAGTTGCTAAATTAATTAATTCTTTTAGTTTGCAGCAATTTAGGAATTGATCTATGTCAAGAGCTCTGTTAGCCATTTGAGATAAAAAAAAATGTATCAGAAAAAAATATGTTAGGATATTTAGAGAAATGACAGAGGTGGATATGGACATAGACTTGTGTACTATGTGCTAGCTGCTGAGAGGATTTTTTTGAAAGAAAACCCTGCATGACAAGTAGTAAAGAGGAAGTGAGGAAGGAATATTTCAGGGAATAGGTATATTTGCATAGGACATTGCATCACATGGAGTTAGGCAGATCAATAATGATCTGGAGAACAGATGGGATGTCATGGAGGATGAAAGAGCATGATGTATACAGGGAATGACAAATATCATTACAAAGCATTGGGATGAATGATCGGCCAGGGGCATATTAGCACAGATGTGGGAGCAGAATCCTCTATTGTCAATCACAGCTTCTAGCCTCTTAAAGGACATAAAATACATATTGTCAATAAATGTGGCATATTAACACATTCTTTAACACATTCTTTAAGTCCAATTCAATATATAATTTAGTTATAATTTAATGTATGCTTAGAGAAAAAGAATCGAAAACAATGAGATTTGAAACTTTGTTTTTAGTTTCAGTACAAAAAGAGCCCTTAAATTTTATGTGTCATCCAATCTTTATTTAACAAATATGGAGTACCCAGTATATCTAAATAGATGCTTGAACCTGTCATAAGTATGGTGCTACAGCAGTTAGCAAACTAGAAAGTTCTGTTTTCTCATAGAGTTTATATACCATTCTGTACACCATAGGAATCATCAGATTCAAGGAGCTGGATTGAATGTGAAACATCTTTTAAGACCAAACAGATGAAAACCAACAAACTTGTCATTCACTCAAAAACACATGAAACAAGTATGTGCTGACTTCTATTTAGGTACCAAATTGTATTTCTTTGCATCTTTTCAGATAGAATGTTTATAAAATGCAGTGTGATCAAAATGATCATTTTACCTAAGGCCTCACAAAATAGGGAAAGAAATAAGAGGGAGAGAGAATGAGAGAATGTAAACTGTGAAGTTCACTTGGTTAAAGAAACTTTTCACAATATCTTATCATATGAAAATTGATTTTTGTAAACATTGTTTCCTTGCTATGTGTTTTAGTTTGCATCATTATTTAAGTGCAGATCTTCAAGCAGCTTAGAACGTGTTGGGGATAATAATACTAGTATTGCTATTGTGAAGCTGTTTGAATTTCCCTGAAAGCTTTGAAATGCTGTGATTGTTTACTAGACAAAAGAATGTATTAAACCAAAATGTTCAACCAAAACTACTGTGCCTCATCCTAGAGAGAAAGTATTACAATAATGCTATGTAGTATTGTGTTTACAATGTAATAACAAGTGTATAGTATAAAACATAATGAGTTTAATGTCTACAGTTAAAAATGTACGGGTTTTACTTATTTTGTGGAAGCTTTCTATTTTCAGAGTATTTAAAAAGTATTTAAAAAATACTCTGAAAATATGAAAGTTCTGGAGACATATCAGACCACCTTCAATAAAAAGATACAGATTGTCTCTTCCTGGGCCCATTTCCTTGCAAGGTGATGATTTGCACACAATATACCAATATTGATGATAGAAGTATTTTATTTGGATTTTAGATCTGTGAAAGAATTCTTTCAGTATAAGTCTTTCTCCTATATTGTCAATATTACATATTCTAATATAACTTTTCAGATAAACATATCTAACTTCATTTTAAATTTAGGGACTGTAAATTTATAAAGAGTATCTTAATCAGATTTGGAGTTATATTTATAATGTAATATATTTGCCAGTCCCCCTACACAAATAATCTTAATAGGGCTTCCAAGATTAAAATCATATTTTCTAGCTATTCCTTGACATTAACTTTTATTCAGATCAGAATTATTAGAGGGTCTGCTTTACTCATTCATTCCTTTGTTTATTTGGACCCCCCAAATTTAGGTATTTTACCTCTTTTGTCTTTACTTTTAAAAGTTGGAAAAACAAAACCTTCTTAAGAAAAGCACAAATTAAAATAGTAGATCCATATCCATAGATAGTCCATTCATTCAACAAATATTTACTGAGTAACCAATATAGGCAAAGAAACACTGCTCAGATTATATTACTGAGTAGACTGTATGAGTTATGTATGATAGTGAAGACAGTAAGCCTTGCAAAAAGTACTTTAGTATCTTTTTTTTAAATACATTCTTATTTTTCTACTTGATTTTGTTGTTAATCATAGGAGGATATGAAACTAATCTTTGAATTGATTTTTTTTCCATCTGATAAAATAACCAAAGCCAAATATTCATATTTCTTAAAACAGCCCAAAATGTACTCTTGAACTTCTCACTGGAACAATGTTTGATACTCTGGTATATGGGCTGTTTTTATGTTATGTTTAGACTGACATGTTAATAAAGTAGCCCATTAAAAACAAACAAAAAATAGTTGGGAGAGAGTGATATTCATTTCATAGGATTATTGTGAGGAATAAATGAATTTATATCTTAGTTTAGGTCCTAATATATAGGAAGCAATCAGTTAATAGTAGTTGCTATTATTTTCATCATTCTTTATGCATTTTTCAAGAGAGCAAACATCTAGAAGTTTCCAATGGTTTTAATTTATTTCTTTTCTACTTGCCATGGATGTTTCATTGCCTCCTGTTGAGTTAGTTAATAAGATAGTGACTTTCTACACCAAGAGAGTATAATATGAGATAAATTTTTGGAAAATCAGTGAACCAGGCAGCTAAATATTAATTTTGAATCCTGCAGGTATGATAATGGTAAAATAGATGGATTTAGGAACCAATTCCCACATTTAGTGGAAATATTATTACAATAACTTTCATATGAAAAAGAGTGTCTGGGATTGAATTTTGAAAATAATTAGGAGACTGAATTTCTAATTGAACAAATAAATACATAAATAAAAGTAACAATGCAACCTTTGTAGTTAACTTTTAATCAGTTTCTTTCTGTTGAGTTACGGCTTTCACTCATTTACTGATTTATTAAGTTAGCTGCATGTTTGAGCACCTCCTATATGGCAGGCATGCTGCAGTTCTGGGTATTTAGTAGTTATCAATGAGCCTGTAATTTAGTAGGAGCTTCAAATATTAATCAAACAATCACATAAACATTCAATCTTTGTTTTGGTAGGTGTTACAAAAGAGAGGATAGCAGAATAGCAAGAGCTCTTGAAAGGAGGATTTGATATGATTAAGCAAGTCAAAGAAGAAAAAGACATGCTTGATAGGAGTTTATATGTAGCTCAGGATCAAATTATATATTAATTCATGAAGATGTCATGGATTTTTATTGCCTAAATGACTATTTTGAGGAGACAGTGAAGGGAAATCCTGTTCTACTAATTTGATTATATTTTATAATATCCTCCAAAAATGCAAAAAAAAAAAAAAAAACATGCTGGGGAAAGCAGTGTAAAATACAATTAAATTGTTAGTATAGGTTTCCCTTCCCTGTATACTTGAAATGATCACTTAGGATAGTCAAATGTATTATTTGACAGTGCCAAAATATTCTTGCTCTTTTTTGGTTAATTGATGGTCCTACCATTTTTCTATCTAATTTTCTCAAAGAAAGCAAATAACAATTGGGATAGCAATCACTTTGACATTTTTTCCTTTCAATATTCTAACCACTTTATAGTGCAATTATCTGTATTTTATTTTTTAAAGATACCAGCACCATGAATTGAATCATTTGAATTTTTCTATCCCAGAAATACATTTGAAAAAGCAAAAGTTGATAATTAATTAAAACTTACTACTTAATTTTACATTTTTATTAAAGTATAGGGCCTAAAGTCAGATTTTTGAATTTTTGTTCCTATTTGGGTAAGAAAGGTAAGAAAGACATATCCATGGAAAGGATTGTGCATCAGGTTGTTGATAAAATTCCCAGGGATTAAAATGAAGCACCAAGATACCAGGTAAAGGGCTTATTATACCTGCTGTGGAATTTCTTAAAATGAGTTCATATAACTGAGATATGTGCTGGAGAGAGTGGCCTAACAATGTCTGAAGACAGAGGACTGTGTAGGATGAGAATGGCAGAGTCTCGCTGATGCTGTAATTGCAATCCTGGAAGGTGATGGAAATAACGTTCATATGTGGCTCCTCAGCCAATATATCATTTGTATCTGGGTGTTTATGTCAAATTTGGGGCAGCCCTTTACAAACTAATCCAAACATAATCTCTGGTAAAAGGGTTGAAGGACATCTTTACTTTACAGCATAAACTTTGGAGTTCATAAAGCCAGGTTTCTACCACAGCTATAGAAATTTAAATCTGTGTGAGTTTAGACAGGTTATTGAATCTGTAGTACATTCTTTCTTATTTTTCTATAAATTGTGCCTATTTGTATCACAAGATTATGAGGGAGAAGAAATTACTCAATGTTTGTAAGGTGTTTATTCCTTGTATATAAAGAACTTCATAAACTCTGTGTTCTTATTTTTATTACAAAATATATAAATACAGAGTATAGTCTGACTTTGTTATTTTCTCAGCACATATGTGTCCTTTTCTTTTCATCTTCTATTATTTTGAATGGTCCATTCCATATTTACTATGATCCATATTTACTAGGAAAGGAATCTTTGATAATGGACCACACTTGGATCATATGTGGATAGGCTTATCTGGTGCTTATATGTTCTGGTTAAGCCCTATAGGCAACTGAGCTTTTTAAGAATAAGATAAAGGAAAGGATTTCTATTTAATCAAATTTATGCATGATTAGTATTTTGAAAATATTTTTCATAGGCTTCTTGCCTTCAGAATAGAACATATTACTTTTTACTAACTTTAGTTTCTTTAGGTGAACTAGTCTATAGGGAATCTATCAGGATTTCATGATACCTGTGATAGCCAAAATGATGTATATTTTAGATATACATGTCACAATCACTGTGAATCTCTATATTTTATAGGAATATACTAAAACTATTTTATAGAAAAGCTATATTGCTTTTAGCAGGTATTTTCCTCTTTATTCTGTGAGTTCTCTTTGTATTTTCTTTGTTTTTGTTTGTGCATAATAGATGATTGATTCATAGGAGGACAAGTTGAAGATACTTTCTTGTACTTTTCACAATTTGTCCTTGGTCACATTTTCTACATACCATAAGTAGAAAGGATAACAGGAGAGAAAGAATTCCTGTGATGCTTGTCTTCCAACTCATTCACAGAATATAACTATTCCAGCATTTTTCTCAAGTCAAAATAAATGGTCCTGCATTTATTCTCAAATTAAGAAGACAGAATAATGCAGTGCTTTAGTGAACTATGGAGTCAGATTTGGATTTGAACCCTGAATGTATTACTTTGTAGTTGTATAATAAGGTCGTTGGTAAATGAGGATTTTAGTACATGTGTCCTACATCATAGGTGTGATATGAAGATTTAATGAAATAGTGACTCTGAAGTATTTAGTGCAGCTTTATGGACCCCCTAATAATAATTAAAAAGATCTAGATTAGGACCTGGGGATTTGCAACATCTTAATATCACAGGCAGTTCTATGCAAGAGGTCAGTAGAACATTTGTTTTTTTGTTTGTTTTTTTTTTAAAGACTCAGTGTTCATTAATTTTTGTAGTGAATGTACTCCCACCATGGCTAATTCCAAATTACTATTATGACATCACTGAACACAATGTTGGGAAGAGACAAAAGTGGCACACTGTTATACGAATAGTATAGTGTTTCCACCAAACAGACCGTAGATGTAAATAACATCCAGTGTACAGATAATAGTAAAATATGGTGACGAGGAACTGATGAGTTTTCAGTAATTATTACATTTACATTGTTTTAAAAACAATTTATGTAATTGGATATATTTAATTTAATTTTAAATTATGGTTATTTTGACAAACAGCTTACAACATTTTTGAAGCTTTAACATTAGCTCTCTTGAGCAGATCTATGTTGGCTGAAGACTAGCACTAGACAGATATATGCTACATCTTGTTTACTGTATGAAAGATTTCTTTTAATCTAGAAAGACATATACAAGTGTAATTAAGTAGTAGCTATAGAGTTGATGTTATAATGCAATAGGGGAAAGTTCTGGGTATAGAATTAGTGAGTAAAGAAGATTTTGTTGTGGAATGATGTGTCTTCCCACAATTCGTATGTGGAAGCCCTAATTCCTAGTGTGGCTATATTTGGAGTAAGGAAGTAATTAAGGTTAAAAGAGGTCCTAAGGGTAAGGACCCTGATTCAGTCAGATTAATGTCCTTATGAGAAGAGACAGCATGTAGCTTGCTCTGTCTCCAATTGTATGCACCAAGGAAAGACAATGTGAAGGTGTAATTAAGAAGGTACTCGCAAACCAGAAATAGAGCTCTCACCAGAAACCAAAAGAGCTGTGATAAGATAAGATAATGATCTACATCAAAATACAGTGCCTTAGCATTTGAGTAAACAGCAGAAGCAGGAAGGGCATTCTCTTCTTCCCCTCATCCTTCTAGGTCATATGACCCTTTTTTGAAAATTATCTTTCCTATACCTGGAGGAAAAGAACATCTCTATTTCTTAAGACACAGGGCACAGAAGAATGTGAACACACAGTCTTTGTCCCACTCTCCCAGTTTATTACCGTTCAGTGATCTCATTGTCCAGTCATACATCTGTGTGACTGGCTGCTCTTCACAAACCTAGAAAGCTTCCATGTCACATAAAATCTACATTAAAATATGCATGCTTTTCTCTTGTTAGTTTGTCTTTTGTTATCAGGGCCTCAGTCATGAACGTAAAATAAGAACAAATTTTCCTATAGACAGAACTTTGAACATTCTGGACTAATAGCCTCAGTAACTGTTAGGAAATAAATTTCTTTTATTTAAACCACCCAATCTATAATCATGTGTTGTGGAAGCCAAAGCACAATAATACAGAGCCCTAAAAATAAAATTACCTTGAGAAGAATTTGGTAACTTGGATGCAACAAAAGCACGTGCGAAAACACAGGAGGGCTGAGTTGAGCTTAGCAAGTGGCCCTCCTTAATCAACGACATCTCTTATTGCTACTCAGTGTCTTCAGAGCCTCTCAGTGGAACATTGTTTAAGATAAAGAGGCTCGCTCTTTCTTTCTTTCTTTCTTTTTTTTTTTTTTTTTTTTTTTTTTTGTCATTCTGGATTCCAGAAGCCATATGTCTATTTTAGACTATCTAGCTTGATAACTTTCACTATAGAAAATTACTGTACATTTAGTGAAAGGTTAATTATAATTTTGATTTTGCAGGTAACCTAAGCAGCATGTATGGGTACATATGTATATATCCAAATGAATAGGAATGAACCAAATTTTGACACGCTCAGGAGGAGTGAGAAGTGCTATATTCTTATTCATTGGGAAACTTTGAAGCTGACTGATATCAATGTCCTTGAAAGTTATGTACTCAAGGATTATTCAAGTTAAAGAGTAGAGACATTCTTAAAAATAAATCTGTGCTTTTATAGGCTTGATTAAGACATTTCATTATCTAATTTACAAACATGAAATATAAGATTTTTATTACCAATGTGGTTAGTCATGCTGCTCCAGACACTAATTTTCATTTCCTAAACAAGTTATTAAAGTGAGAAATGAGCTCTCCAGATTTTCATTTGGTGGATTTAATTTCAATCCATTCTGCAGTAACTAAATGAAAACCACTCTTCTTCTAATACACTGGTTCTTTTCCTTCTGCCTCCTGGTTTTCCACTCTATTTTCTAGTTTTTTCTTCTTTTTCGATCTTTCTATTTCTTCTTTGTTTCCTAAATATTAGTAGGGGGAGTTTATTGCTGTCAAAATTAATATTAATAACAATTAATATTAATTATAATCTAGGAAACGCTTGCTGCTGAAGAAAGACTAAAGGCTTTCTCACGTGTGCGCTCCATGTTCCATGCACACGTGATCCTCTTGTATTCTGATTCTGCAAAACTAATGATTTGGGCTTTCATATTTCAAATGCCGTTTAAGGATGACTTTTGCCTTAACTCTTTAGATCTCATTCTTTGATATCTATGGCTGCTGCTGTTCATTGGCTGCATACTTTTATCTTCCGGCTTCACATTGACATCTAGGTTAGTGCTGGTATTTAAAAAGTCAGAGTGTCTGTGATTGGTTCATGTGTCCTCATGTTTCCTTTTTTTGATGGCATGTCAAAGTAGTTATTTTTAAATTACTTCTTATAAAGTCTGCTCATGAAAGAATGAAAAATTGTTTCATGCTATTTACTAGTAATGTATATTATATGTTAGTTTCTGTTTTAACTTTTTTTTTTTTTTTTTTTTTGCTATTGCCAAAGTGTAACTAAAATCTTAACTTAGTATCTTTCAGATTGTGTTTATGTTATAGTTGAGTTCAATTCAAGACATTTTTGTGTGTTTATTAGGCAAGCAGCAAATATTTATTAAGTGTTTAATAAATGGGCTATACATAATATCATTCCCACAAACAACTTCCTTGATCTATTATTGTCTATTGTGGGTGGTATGTGGTCTCATTTTTCTGTGTCACATTGACACAAATAACTATAAATTCAGGGCATTTTCTGATAGAGTGCCTTGTGAGCAGCACATTTTTAAAAAAATCATTTGGGTGTAGATTTACAGTAGGGCATATTTGTTTCTTTCCATTAGTTTATAGCTCTATGGTCTCTTTTCCTTTCAGTATAGAAGCATGTAATCATGCAGAGTCAATTTATTATCTGCAAAACTTTAATGACGTCTTTTTCTCTTTTTTTTTATTGTTGGGGATTCATTGAGGGTACAATAAGCCAGGTTACACTAATTGCATTTGTTAGGTAAAGTCCCTCTTGCAATCATGTCTTGACCCCAGAAGGTGTGGCACACAACCAAGGCCCCACCCCCTCCCTCCTTCCCTCTGTCTTCTTTTCCTTCCTCCCTCCCCCTGCCATGACCTTATTGTCGTTAATGGTCCTCATATCAAAATTGAGTACATAGAATTCATGCTTCTCTATTCTTGTTATGCTTTACTAAGAATAATGTCTTCCACTTCCATACAGGTTAATGCGAAGGATGTGAAGTCTCCATTTTTTTTAATAGCTGAATAGTATTCCACGGTATACATATACCACAGCTTGTTAATCCATTCCTGGGTTGGAGGGCATTTAGGCTGTTTCCACTTTTTTGGCAATTGTAAATTGAGCTGCAATAAATAGTCTAGTATAAGTGTCCTTATGATAAAAGGATATTTTTTCTTCTGCGTAGATGCCAGTAATCAGATTGCAGGATCCAATGTGAGGTCCAGTTTGAAGTTATCTGAGGATTCTCCATACTTCCTTCCAGAAAGGTTGTACTAGTTTACAGTCCTACCAGCAGTGTAAAAGTGTTCCCTTCTCTCTACATCCATGCCAGCATGTGTAGTTTTGAGATTTTGTGATGTGGGCCATTCTCACTGGGGTTAGAT